>PVKU01005454.1:0-94723 GCA_004027475.1 Anoura caudifer
ACCATGACCCAGTGGATGGTTACTTGAAGCAAACATCCACTAGTTTTAAAAACAACATTGAAAAAATAACTGGATGTGGATCAATGTGATCCATTTTGAGAAATGATTGCTTTCTTGCATTCTTTTTGCCTAAAGGTAAGTGAAGTACTTAAGCAGAAAGATCTTATATAAAGTAAATCTTTGGAGTATGTTTCAAAGGAATGATACATAAGTAAATATAACTTTAGAGCAAATTCAATACAATTTATTGTGTCAAGTAACTTTGATTTTGAAAGTAAATTTGGACTGGTTTAAGAAGGATTTTGGAAATCTTTTCCACCTGCGTCAAGCAGTAAGTTATATGCCTTTTTCTGAATGGCTGAGAGTTCAGATTCCTTTTTTTTTTTTTTGAGTTCAGGGTATTTTAAAGAGAGATGTAAAGACTCTCTTCTAAGTCATTACCTTTCTTTAAAAATTAAATGCAAAAGCTTTAGCTCCCTGGCCTTCTAGAAGTCAAGGGCAGATTAAGTCCATTTTTGTCTCTAGGAATGAGAGCTGGTATCTCCTGAAATGCTACCTCCCATTCCAAGTTTAATAGGCAGTTGAGTTCTACTGGGGAAAAGGAGAGCAGGTATAGTTTTTGTTGTGTTTTGTTTTGTTTGGTTTAGGTTTTTAGGATTTTAGGAATTAATAGGGTGTGAGGGTAAAAATTCAAAAAACGGGAGAATCAGGGGTGAATTCCAAGGTGGAAGGGAAAAAAAAGAGCAGCCCCAACCAGACACAGATCCTCAGACATTTCCAAGAAGAAATAGGGACCACAGCTCAAGATGGGTGGACCAAGAGTATCATTATTCAGGAGCCCAGGGACTATATGAAAGCCAAGTCATCTGCCTCTTGCTTTGCAGACTGGCTTCATGAAGACCTACTGTTGTATAATAAGGAATTTCACTGATCTTAGCCCCTGGTTCCTGGGATGGAGAATCTAAATCCTTGGAAGTTCCCAAGTGATATGAGTGTTTTTGTTAACAATGAGCCCTTTAGATCACACCTGAGCTTACAGTAATAAGATGACATGAGATGTCGCAGGTGTGTCTGATCAACAGAAAAATCACACATGTGAATACATACAGCCCGATCTCCAGGGAGAGAAGTGAGGCTGGAGACTGAGCTCATTCATGAGGTCAACATTCAATCAATCATGCCTATGTAATGAAACAACAGTATAAAACTCTGGACACCAAAACTTATTGGTGCTTTCTGGTAAGTGAACATACTGATGTGCCAAGAAGGTGACAAGCCCTGATCCTATGAGGTGAAGGCATGGAAGCTGTTTGGGATCCTCACAGATCTTGCACTCTCTCTTCACTTACCCATTTCTGAGTTGTATCTTTTATAATAAAACTGTGAGCACAGTATAGCACATTTCTGAGTTCTAGACTCATTCAAGTTCATTATCAAGCCTGGGAGTGGTTATAGGAACCCCTGGATGTGTAACCACTTGCTCTGGAGTGAAAGCATTTTTATTTTTAACTTTTAGGGAGAGGGGAAGGGAGGAAGAAAGAGGGAGAGAACCATCATTGTGCGGTTGCCTCTTGTGTGCCCCCTGGGACAAGGCCAGCAACCCAGATATATGCCCTGACTGGGAATCCAACTGGCAACCCCCTTTGGTTTGCAGGCCAGCACTCAGTCCACTAAGACACACCAGCTAGGGCTGGAATGAAAGTAGTCTTATTGGAAATGAGGTCCTTTAAGTAGTGGGTTCTGTACCAACTCCAGATACTGCCAGAATTGACCTGCAGCACATCATTTAGGGTTGAAACACAATACCTTCCTTAAACTGCACCCTGGGCAGGCCATCCATACAGCACTAGGGAGTCCTATCTGCAGCAGCACAACAGGCGATTATGATTTTGGCCACAGAGTTCATTCCAGGTAGATAACCAACATGGAACCACTCTGCAATGCCCCAAGGCAACAGTAAGGCCCAGAGTTTTGGGCCTGAAGGGTGGCAGTAGGGATGCCCTGGAATACTTGTGCTAACCTGAAAAAACTTGAAAATTTGACCTGGCTAATGAAGCTTCGTTTACAGGTGTTTAGTATATAGCTAAAAGCTCTACAGTATTCCTGAAAGGAGCCCAGTAGTTTTCAGTCCTGATTACAGATTAGAATCACTTGTAGGCTTTTATGAATGAGCAACGTCAGATCAGTCCAACCATAATCTTTGGGGAATCATCTTAGGTGATTCTACTGTGCATGGGGTTGAGGACCACTGGACAGTACACAATTGGAGTGAAAGAGCCTCTGGAGCCTGGGGTTCCACTGAGCTCCTGCACTTGGCTTTGCTCATGGGAACAGGCGTGCTATGAAAATACATGGTGGTCAATTTCTTCCTAAACTTGGGAAAGAGAAGCCTCATTAAGGAGATGATGAATGCCTTCATTATCCCATGAAGAGAGAATTATCCCAATCATCCCACCTATTAAGAGAAGCTGGGCTCTATCTACAGCAGGTGCATCAAACTCATTTTCACCAGGGGCCACATCAGCCTCTCAGTTGCCTTCAAGGGGCCTAAATAATTCCTGGACTGTATAAATGTCACTACTCCTTAACTATAAGGAGTTGAAATTACATTCAGAGTTGAAATTACATTACAATTACCTTTGAAGGTAACCGTGAGGCTGATGTGGCCCCCCTGTGAAAATGAGTTTGACATCCCTGATCTAGAGCCTGGTGACGCCATATAAAATGTTTTTTAGCATTTCTCAATGGAAATAGAATTCAATCCCAGCATTCTGTGGAAGCTACAAATCTACTTCTCACCATCCTTTAACTGGATATACTCCAGCTTTCACGGATGTTTCTCAAAAGTGTATGTTTTAATTCCTAGGCACACGATCAAGGTCTCTTTGAGAGGAATCCAACTTTTTTCATATTAGTACCACAGATTTTTAAAAATGCTGAGTTGTTGAGCAGATGGGGAGTGAGAGTATCTATGCACAAAACTAAATATTTATTAGAATATTAGCCTCGATTGGCTAAATTTTTCCATGAGCGTTACAATGTACTATACTCTGCTTGATAGAAATGTCACTTAAAAAAAAAAAAGTAATGGAAATCTTAAGGGCTCCAGAAGCTTGTCCATTTTCTTCACTTCTTTAAATTTCAAATATAACAACACTTGATTATAAATATTAAAAAATAAAAAACCGTTGGTTACATAAAAAAATTCTCCCTCATTCCCCAAACCCATTCTCCAGATGAAATCACTGCTGACCATTCACTAGAAATCTTAGATCTTTTCCCAAACATTAAGAACAACATATACACAAGAGAATTTTTTTTTTAATTTTTTATGGTGGGTAAAAGTGAGCCTACTTTTTATAAAAATAGCGGATAGGTTAAAATTGTTCTTTAACTTATTTATGTTACTTAATAATAAATAATTGATATAATTCATTTCAGTACATATAGATATACTTATCTGAAATTTTAAAATACATAGGTCCATATTATGACTACATCTGATGCCTAGTCAATCATTCCCCTCTTGGTGGACATTTATGATATTTATAAATTTTTGCTACTGCATGTAATGCCATAATGAAAATATATTTTTGCTGGGTAAATCCTTTGACAAGGAGTTTTGAACCAAAGACTATGTGAATTTTGAATATCAATTCCAAATTGCCTTCCAAAAAAAGAGATACCAGTTTACATATGGCCTCAGTCCTCTAGACTGCTCAGAAAGAGATCAGTGTAATGCCTATTTACCACTTCAACAGGTCTCTTTGCTCACTTTTCTTTTCAAACTTTGGGGTAGAGTTGAAACAATGAGAGGGGAACAGTCATACTATTCCTGTATTCTGCTTCCTGGTTTTATTATTTGAGGACAACAAACACAATGCCTGATAAGATGTTCTTTTGTGCTTTAAAACACAGTATTAAATTATTTACCATGTATTTTTTATATAGCTATTTCTTTCAAATGGTTTATTTTAATATCTCTTAACTAAAACTAATATTGAGTTTTTTTAAGACCCTAGCATTGTTGGTCTTAACCTTAGCTTTGCATTGGAAGCATATGGGAACTTACAGAACTATACACAATTACCTGGGAAGCAGGTGGGCAGGTGTGGGCAGTGAACACTTAAATCAGAATCCCTGGGTTCTGGCCAGGTAGGTCAGTTGGTTAGAGCATCATTCCGATAGACTAAGATTGTGAGTTCTGTCCCAGCTCAGGACACATACAAAAATCAACCAATGAAGCATAAATAAGTAGAACAACAAATTGATGTCTCTCTCTCTCCTTTCCTCTCTCTCTCAAATCAATTTTTTAAAAATCAGAATCCCTGTGGGTGAGGAATGGCACTGGTGATTTTGTGAAAATTTCTCCAAGTGATGTTAATGTGCAGTCAGGGGTATGCTCTAGATTCAATTACGTGGTAGTAAAATTTATTGCTTTCTTTAAATATAACAAATTTGTTTTATAAAGTACTTAAGTGAAAATAAATACATTTTGGCTTATTTATGAGGTACATATTTTAAAGAAACTTGAATCTATTTAAAACTTAAGTGCAAAGATTTACTGACTTAGAAAAAACTGAGTCAGAATGTAATCACTAAATTATCATTATTTATAATAAATGAACATGACATTGATTATTGATTTTTAATAAAATAATGGCCCTATTAGCAAAAGCATCTCTCTTTACAGAAATTATCCCGAAAGATGTTTACTTTTCATGGTTGTGATTCATTAATTTGTCCCTTGCACAAATATTTATTGAGCAACCCCTATATGCCACCAACTGCTCTAGGGACTTCGGATACAGCAATAAACAAAGCTGAAATCTGTGCCTTCATGGCAATTACATATACTATACTTGGGAAGTAAAATTAATTAATTAATTAAACCTAACCAAATAAATGTCTGAAACCCAAAACACTGACAACAACAAATGGTGTTGAGTATGTGGAGCAACAGGAACTCTCATTTGCTATTGGAGAGAATGCAAAATAGTATAACTGCTTTTGGAAGATAGCTCAGTAGTTTATTATAAAATTAAACATATTCTTACCACAACAAAACAATCATACTCCGCAGTATTTACCCAAGTGAGTTGAAAACTTATGTCCACACAAAAACCTGCATGTGAATGTTTATAGCAGCTGTATTCACAGTTGCCAAAAACTGGAAGCAATTAAGATGTCTGAAGAGATAAACTGCAATGCATTCAAACAATGGAATAATACTCAGTGTTAACAAGATATGAGCTAGCAAGCCATGAGAAGACACTGAAGAAACTTAAAAACCATTTGCTAAGTGACAGAAGCCAGCATGGAAAGGCTCTCTACAGCATGATTTCAATTATATGACAATCTGGAAAAGGCAAAACTATAGAGACAATAAAAAGATCAGTGGCTGCCAGGGGTTGGAGAAGAGGGAGGAGGATGGCTAATAAGTAGAGCACAGGAGAATTTCAGGGAAGTAAAATGATTCTGTCTGATACTGTAATGGCAGATACATGACATTATGCATTGGCTATAAGCCATGGAACTGAACAACACGAAGAATGAACTCTAATGTAAACTATGGACTTCAGTTAATCAATGCTGGTTCATCAGTTATAGCAAATGTATCACATTAATAAAAGATTTGAAATCAGGAAAACTGAGGACAGAGGTAAAAGAAAAAACATTTAAAGACTTTATTTATTTATTTTTAGAAAGAGAGGAAGGGAGGGAGAAAGAGAGGGAGAGAAACATCAATGTGTGGTTGCCTCTCATGCGGCCCCTACTGGGGACCTGGCCCGCAACCCAGGTACGTGTCCAGACTGGGAATCAAACCAATGACCCTTTAGTTCGCAGGCCAGCACTCAATGCACTGAGCCGCACCAGCCAGGGCAGAAAGTTTTATGTGAACTGTTTGTTCTTTCTGATCACTCTTTCTGCAAACTTAAAACTGCTCTAAAACATAAAGTCTATTAATTTCAATAAGTAATAACTAACTGAATATATAGTCAGGTGGTGATTTTTTATATTCCTAAACTTGCATTATTTTATTTCACATCAATTAATAACAACTCATATACTTCATTTGTAGCCTACAGTTAATACCCACTTTTAATAGCTGGAATTCATCATCTCAGTAAGTGGGTATTCATTTCAGAAGAACACTTGACCCAACTTTAAATTCCCATAAGTGGAGATTTAGACTATGATCCTTCCCCTTTACATGAAAAGGGAAAACTGCAGCAGACAGAATATTAAGAATCCAGTTGATGAACACAAGTGAAAAAAAGAGAGAAAGGATAAACTGGCATTCAGTTCCTAAGTACCTTTAATTGGCTATGCGGTGTGTATTGTGCGTCTAGCCCAGAGTAAATAAATCATATATGATCATGTTCCTGTTATACCTGATGAAAAGAACTGCAAAAGACCCAAAAATCCTCCAGTAATTTATTTTTATCTCTGTATAAAAGAAAGAACAATGATGCAGCCATCGATATTCATCTCCTTGGTTAGTTTTATTTTTTGTCATTACATTACAATATTGTTGCCACAAGCAGTGCTATAAAATCCAAAGCACATTAGAAACTTTGTGCACTTTATTTGATGAAGTCCTCACAATCCCTCTGCCAGATAAATATTTTTATCTCATTTATAGTTTCACTGAGATTCAGAGCAGTTAAATAGCTAGTAAGTAGCAAAGCCAGGTTACCTCTGAAGATTAAACCTGAGGCTCCCATAAATTTAGGACTATACTCTCTCCCATACTCAACCTTGCTCATAGCCAGCTTTGTTTGTTTATTTATAAATAAATTTGATATTAATTTTAGGGGAAAGAGTTAATAAATAGGATTGCCACAACAAGATTTAGAAGCAAGCAAACAGTAATCCCAAAATAAAGTGATTTATTTAATTTAGATAAGCACCTGTCATGTTGTATAAATCTCTTAGATCTGCTAATATTAACAGAATCCTTAAAGAAAAATCTATTTTACATTATAAAAAGTTCTCAATTATGTAGGTTAATACTCTACAGCAATATATAAAACTAACCCAATGTTCTTTCCTCTAAGGTATCATGATGACCCTTTCTTCTACAGATTTTTCATAAAATAGGAGAAAATTGCATTTACATCCCCATCTTACTGCTATTTATGCAGTCTTACTGTACTGAATGTGGTCCTTCAGCAGATACCTCTCCCAAAGTCACTGTAATTTTGGCCTCTTCAACTTTCAGGAAAGAACTACACAAAAGAATCATCACCTCTCCCTGATGTTTAATCAGGGCTCAGCATGCCCAGGTCCTTTTATGAAAGCTCCCTGGCAGGAAATCAAAGCCCCTTTCTTCAAAAACAATAAAACATGAAACAGAGGGATCCATCTGTCAATCAAGACAGATTTCTCTTCAAAAAATCCTCCAAGAATAAAAAGCTTTCACACTAATTAATATCCATTAAAGCTCCCACCAGTTTAAAGGCTTGAGCAAACTAAAAAATAATCCAGTTAATTCAAATCCAGAAGGTACTTTTGCATCACTCATCTGGACTGACAAGAGAAGATACTTCCCTAAAAAAAGACTAGGATAAGTAATTCCAATTGTACTTTGTATTTGCAGGCACAACCCCAGTATGTAAGCCCTTACAAATTTCCGTGGAAGATAACACTCTAATCAATTATTTAGAATTCAATCTAATTTCATAACATATATGGCTTACCCACATAACAACATGCACTATGGGGTACTCTGGAAACACATAAATGCTTAATTCATTCTCTTGGTTTTGAATAGTGTACAGTCAATTGGAATTCTGTTTCCTGAACAGTTTTGCCACATGCTATTTCCTTTTATACATACTAAAGGCAATCTTAGTATTTCTTTTATACATAACTCTAGACCTGAGGTACCTATATCCTGTGCCTGAATTCCCTCCATATCATGACTTGCAAATGGTTTTCCAGCTCATGTTGCATACTTCTCAAGATAGGCCACTGTATCTTTACAGCTCTTTACTTTTTATACTTGACAACATAATTGGAAACAAGTACACCCAATTTATTTAGGAAGCTCTTTGGGTGTAGGGTAATGAGGAAGAAACCTTAGAGAAGTCAAGTTATATTTTTCTATGAAACAATACATTAGAATAAAGCTTAACAATCTAAAATCAATTTGGTATTTTTTTAAATGTTTGTTCTTTAAGCCCTAATTTTCCCTATCACCTATAAATACATAGTATGCAAATATCACATATATCCCTCCTCCCTCACCTCCAACATGCATACAAAACTATAGAATAGTAAATACTAAATAGATAATGTATGCAATTAGATTACTTTGCACACTGTTATGAATTCTGGCCTTCAATAAGACCTTCTTTCAACCAACAAACCAAGAGGCAAATGAGCAAACTAGAAAAAGGCCCAAACCTTTACTAAAATATTAGCTTTGAACTGTTGTCAGAAACCTAAAACTAGCACCATGAAGGAAAAAATGCACATGTGGATGGCCATCTTGACCAATCTGCTTGGACTGGGCCATTTTGAGTTCCTTCCACCCAAATACATTTACTGGTGTAGCTCATGCTCACAAGAAGTCTAAACAACTCTACACACGTGGGTGATATGGTCAGAGGTATAAGTTAAACAGATGATTTTAAAGAATCAAACTTCTAATCTAATTACATGAAATAATTGGAAAACATAATGAAAACACACATGTAAGAATATGAAAATCTCATGCTATTATTTTCTAATAAATTATAAATTACCAAACAACTAGAGGTATCAGAACAGCTAAATAAGCCAGTAACCACTGAAAACATTTCTCAGGCTATTTAATAATTTTTAGATATCTTTTTATTAATGGAATATGTCAAATTTGTAAAAACTGAAACTGCAAATGTTTTCGAAAACACTGGAAGAATAAAAATTCACAAGAAATTACTGTCACAAAATACTTTAAAAATATGGATTAGAATATTTCTTAAACCTGGGTTTCCAGGTGCTCAGTGGTTTGAAGGAAGAAACTGGAGGGAGGTGAGGTGAGAAAGAGCAAAGCTTTAGGAATGAAGGCAGGGCATGCTTCTGAAATTCAATCAACTGGAGTGAGTCTCTCTTCCCATTTTCTTTCTTGGTTGCAGAGTGCCAGGGCTGAGGAGGGGTGACAAAATTTCCAGCCTGGCCAAGCAGTAGCAGGTGATGCAGTTGCTAGTAAGATCTCAGCTCTCTTACAACTTTCCTCTTTCCCAGGATACTCTACACAACTTGACAGAAGCCAAGACAAAGCTGCCTTTCTGACAGTGGTGTCCTTTATACCTCAGGTCCTTTATTAATTTATTCCACCATCATCTGGAGTTTGATTTTCATTCTGCCTTGAGACATATATTATAATGTTATTTTTATTGATATTTCATTTTTCATACATTAGTGTCTTTGCCTGATGTGGCCAGCAGCAGTGGTAAAAGAAATGCAAATCAAGAAGGAAATCTTTAAAGAAGGCCCTGTCAGGAGTGTAATACATTTCCCTGCATGTCACCCTGGACTGCTACATGCACCCCTGACTGCTTCTGTCTTCTCCCAACTCTGCTCTTCAAACCGAATTCTCTGGTGGCACCTCTGTGTTTTCATGTGAGTCACATTTTGCCTAGCTTCTAAATCTTTTAGTTGTCATGGTTCTGGCACCCTAAATCCTTCCCAATTTTCAACACGAGCTTCACTCCATTAAGGGGTGGGTGTGTTGGCCATCTGCCAAATCCATGTTGACAATGAAACTGCACAAGAATTCTACCCCATCTTGGACTTCCGTCCAAGGTGGAGGCACAGGTGGATACACTGTGCCTCCTCTCACAACCAAAATTAAGGACAACAAAAATTTAGAACCAAAAAAAACAACTGGAACAGACAAAAAATTGAATTGTATGGAAATCTGACAATCATTCACCAGGCCAGTAAGAGGAGTGGAGTCGGTGGCCTGTGGAGAGGGATCACGGAAGGAAAAAGCAGTGGCTAGTGGTCCTGGACCCACAGGCGGAGGTTGGCACACCCCAGGGACACAGGTGGAGGTTACTGGGCATGGGGAGGCAACGAGCAGACCAAGTAAGGCGCACAAGGTGGCTGACCTCGGTTACACATTCATGGGCAGATAAACCAAGAGAAAATAAGCAGCGAGACAGACTGTGCCACCCAGGGCCCCAGTACCAGGAAATAAAGCCTAAAAGCACCTATCAAAAACACTTGTGGGGGTTGAGGTGCCGGGAGAGACTCCCAGCCTCACAGAAGGGACTGAAATCCGAGAGAGAGAGCAGAACAAGCACCATTGTTCCCTCTCAGACCCTGCCCCCACATACAGCATCACAACCCAGAGACTGGGTGGCCCCACCTTGGGGAACACCTAAGGCTCGCCCCCCCCAACTATGTAACAGCCACGACCAGACCAAAAAAAAAAACAAAACAAAACCAAACCAAAAGTGGCTCAAACAGGAGAACAGATCTAAGCCCCAGAGCCAATTCATCTAAGTGACCAAGAGATAGCTAACATATCAGGTGCACAGTTCAAAGCACTGGTTATCAGGATGCTCACAGAATTGGTTGATTTTGGTCACAAATTAGATGAACAAATGAAGGCTACAATAAGTGAAATGAAGGAAAACGCACAGGGAACCAATAGTGATGGGAGGAAAACTGGGACTCAAATCAATGAAGTGGACCAGAAGAAAGAAAGAAACAACCAAACAGAAAAGAATGAAGAAACAAGAATTCAGAAAAATGAGGAGGGGCTTAGGAACCTCTAGGACATCTTTAAACGTCCCAACATCCGAATTATAGGAGTACCAGAAGGGGAAAAGGAAGAGCAACAAGTGGAAAACTTATTTGAACAAGTAATAAAGGAGAACTTCTCCAATCTGGCAAAGGAAATAGACTTCCAGGAAGTCCAGGAAGTTCAGAGAGTCCCAAAGAAGGTGGACCCAAGGAGGAACACACCAAGACACATCATAATTACATTAGCCAAGGTTAAAATGGAGAGAATTCTAGAAGCAGCAAGGAATAAGGGGATAGTCACTTACAAAGGAGTTCCCATCAGACTGTCAGCTGATTTCTCAAGAGACCTTACAGGCAAGAAGGGGCTGGAAAGAAGTATTCCAAGTCATGAAAGGCAAGGACCTACATCCAAGATTGCTCTATCCAGCAAAGCTGTCATTTAGAATGGAAGGGCAGATAAAGTGCTTCTCAGATAAGGTCAAGTTAAAGGAGTTCATCATCACCAAGCCCTTATTATATGAAATGTTAAAGGGACTTAGCTAAGAAAAAGGAGATAACAATAGGACACTAAAAAGACAGCAAACTCACAGATATTAACAACCACACCTAAAACAAAAGCCAACTAAGTAAACAGCTAGAACAGGAGCAGAAACCCAGAAATGGAGATCACGTGGAGGGTTAGCAACAGGGAGTAAGAGGAGGAGAGAGGGGGAAAAGGTACAGAGAATAAGCAGCACAGATGATGGGTAGAAAATAGATGGGGGGAGGGCAGGAATAGTGTGGGAAAAGTAGAAGCTAAAGAACTTATGACACATGGACATGAACTAAAGGGAGGGAATGTAGGTGGGAGGGGGTGTGCAGGGTGGAGGGGAATGATGGGGAGAAATTGGACAACTGTAATAGCATAATCAATAAAATACATTAAAAAAAAGAATTCTACCCCATCTTTAATAAAATACACACTCCCACACAATCTTATTTCCCCAACTACAGTGAGTTTGTGAGAAGTGACAAGCCATATTTGATGATGATGATGACAATAATGAAAATATCACCCAGACAATATTACTTATGAGTTCCTAATATGTGCTATGTGACTCACATGTTAATGCCAGTCTTGATGAACCATCTCAAATTAAGTGTTATCACTGTCTTCACAGATTAAGTAAACTCAGAAGTTTAAGAGACAGATCTACTATCAACACCTGGTTTCGAGGCAAATGTCCATCTGAGTTTCAAAGCTCCTACATTCTTACATCCTCTCCTGACTCAACACTTTTTCTAGCCCTGCAACCCACTTCATAGTTTAGCAAGTGCCCTAACCCCTTACACATGAAGTTCTAAGCCTACCCCCGCCATACACACTCTGCGCTGAACCTAAAAGGTATTCAATAAATAGCCATTGAATGAAGAATGAATTATTTCTTATATTTACTGCCTCCAAAAAACTGGAAATAGGAAGTCTATACTATAATTGAATCAAAACAGCATTTTTATGATGTAATAACAGTTAATGGGGTTAAATAAATAAAAAAGCATTGGATTGTTATGTGCCAGATGCATTCCACAACTTGCTTGCCAGGAAAAGGCAGACTCCACTCACTGTTGTTGGTCAGTTAGATACCATGGGAGAAATACAGAAGCATGAACAAAGCCAAGGAAAGCATTTGCAGCAGACAAAATAGAAGAAAAAATTAATGGTACCTGATCAGTAAAATAAAAATATACAACTCTCTATTCAGCAAGTCCTTATTTGCCTGAAGCCCCTTCCTTTGACTGAATTTTAAATAATTTTCCAATGATATCAATGAATAGAAATGCATGTTACAAATGATGTACCTTTATGCTTCACTACTACTAGCTGCTGAAACAGAGCACATGAAATATTTACAAACAAAACATCCAGAAAACATGCTAACGGAAAAATAGTTTTGCATTAGTTTTACAAATAATCAGAAGTGATTAAATGCCTTATCTGAGAATCCCAAAATGCTGCCACAAATTTATATGTGTGTTTTATTCTGTTCATATGCTATTAAAAAAAGAGCACTATCACAACCAAATTCACTTCTGAATCGGAGGACTGCCATTCTTTAAATTGATTCACAGGGAAACTAGTTGTTGACATATAAAGAAACATTCAAAATACAACAAATGCATGGGTCAGCTTAAATCCTTTCCGGAAGAAGATAAGGGAAAATTAGATAGATAGATGATAGATAGATAGATAGATAGATAGATAGATAGATAGATAGATGGATGATAGATAGCCAGAGTATGAATGAATGAATCTGTTACAGGGGTAACTCCCCCTGGAAATGGGAAGGGATGGAGAAGCTCAAAGACAGTGCATGCATACATCACCTCAGCAACCAGTACCATGTGCCTATGATATGAGGGGGGAAAAAAAGAGGTGCTGAAGGCTAGCACTAAAAACTAGGAAAGTGATTGGATGGGAAAGACATACCTTCTCATCTGCTTCCACTGTGCTGGGGATTTGTGGGGAACCTTTAAAAGGAGAGAAAGCAGAACACTGCCCTCTTGGATTCTCCCCTCCTTCCTGACTGATGGGGCCAGTGTTCCTGGGCCCCAGATCTTGGAAACTGGGGGTGGCCTGGGAAATTTCTGGGGCTCTCCCTGAGCCCTCCAGGGAGGGCCTGGAACACATTGAGCTCTGGTAAGAGGAGAGGGGAGGGGATTGGAGGGGAGGAGGCTCAGGCTGGCAGGCTCACTGAGGCTTGAGCCAGGGGACTCAGGGCAGCATGGACCAGCAAGCCATGCATCCCTCCCTGTGCACTTCAGGCCTGATCAGGAGTGCTGCAGGTACTGGGAACAAGGCAAGTAATAAGGGGGCAGTAGGGTAGGAAGAGGTGATTTGGGTCAGCAGTTGCAGGGGGCAGGTCTCCACGAGGCAGCACAGCTGGGTGACAAGCCCTGCACCCCTTCCCTATGTGAAGCCATGGGAAAACGCTGCAACAGCCACCTGCCAGCATCCTGTTCATTCTTCCAGTGGTGGGAGCATCAAGAAATCTGTGTACATCTACAAGTAAATAAAAAGTCCATTTTCTTTCCAACCAGACTCTGTCTCCAGAGTTATTGCTTATGGGGGGCAGGTGGTGGGACCCCACTAGTTCAGTTACAGTAGTGACACCCAATGTGGGGCCCTAGCCTCTTGTGGCAGGTTGACCCCTACAAGGAATGGGACTATGGGTCCTCCCAGTTGCTGGGAATTGCTCTGGACACCCACTATGGATATCAGCCACTTAAACACGCCTGGCAGGTGGAAAGGAAATGGGTCTGGGAAGGGAACAGACTCTAAGAAGGAGGGAAGATCACCTGAGTTTTAGGGCTGTGAACCAGAATCTGGGTGAAAAGTAGCTGTTTTGGGGAAGCCCATTGCTTGGGTTCACTGGTTGTGAGATTGGTTGACAGAAAAACTTAGCTGTATTTGTTAAAATAATGGAGTCATGGATGCCAGTTTTCTCTGTATATTCCCAGGTTGTCTGGCTTCTTTTGGTCATGGGTTAGGCCTGTTGTGTACCTGGGCTAACAGGGGACAATCTGTGTTGGTTCCTAGAGAGAGCCCACTGGATAGAATTTTAGCAGACTAGGGTACATACAGCCATTATCCAATGTCTAAGGAAGTATCGATTTATTACTGTAATATTGTGTGGCCTACATGCATGTTTTGAATTATGGGAAAAGTTGGCCAATGGGTGGTGAAATCTGTTATGTCAAGGCATTTATGTCATTGCATAATAGGATTTCACCAGCGACAGAGGTCCATTTGATGTTTCAGAGAAGGCAAGGGGCCTTGAAACCTCTTCCTGATAGTACACAGGAAGAAAAGGAGAACAAGAAAATGAGTTTCATTAATGCCCTGAACTCAAGGGACACAAGGTTCATAGCAGGAAAGATCCCAAAGAGGCAACGGTCCCACTCCTATATGCCAAAGGATGGGGCTCCCCCTTGAAGACTGCCAGGGCTCCCGATTTGGCCAGGGGAGCCTCCCTATCTAGAACAAGGCAATTTCCTTTGAGGTAATATCCCATTGGTAGAGTAAATCAGGAAGGATAGCCTGTTGGCTACTACTATTGGGCTCATACTCTGTTCTCCACTTCAGACTTACTGAATTGGAATAATTCCAACCCCTCATATAGGGATGATCCTCAGAGAATGGAAGATTTTATCACCTCCATTTTTGCCACTCATTGTCCAACATGGGCAGACATACAGGCTCTCCTCAATATCTTCTTAACAGTGGATGAGAGACAGCTGGTTATAAACAAGGCTAACGAAGAGGCCCAACATCTCCACCAAGAGAATCCCAATGAGACCCCCAACCCAGTTGTGGCAATTCCCTTGAAAGAGCCTGACTGGAACCTGAATGCTAGGAGTCTAGCCTTCCTGGAACATTACAGAAAGTGCATACTAAAAGGGCTTAAGAAGGGGTGCTGAGGCAAAAGAGCCTGAATATGATACAGGCCCTTCAGCAAAAGTCAGATGAGGACACTTCAGCATTTTTACAGAGGATCTTTTAGGCCTATAGAAAGCATACCAATGCTGATCCACAGGCACCAGAGAATGTACAGATGGCAAACATGACTACCATTGGGCAAAATGCCCTGGATATCAGATAGCAACTCCAGACTTTAGATGGGACATTGGAAATGAATTCCTCTCAACTGGTAGACACAGCCTTTAAAGCCTACAGTGCCCAGGAAGCAAGGAATGGTGTCCTTAGAAACAAGGTGGTGAAGCCAGAAGAGGCAAGACCCTAAACAGAAAAAGAGAGTCCCACTAGGCACTAATCAATGTGCCTATTGCTAGGAGGAGGGCTATTGTAGAAAGGAGTGCCAAAAGTTCAAAAGAAAACGTAGGGATGGAAACCCTCATTGGGAAATGCTAAAAAGGCGAGGGGAGTCTGACAACAAATGAGGATGCCAAGGGGCTCCCTTGGACATCTCCCAACCTATTACTAGTTCCCCACAGAAGTTCCAGGTACAGTTGATAGTGGGGAACAAGCCAGATGATTTTCTTGTAGATACAGGAACTACATACTCAGTGCTGAATACAAGAGTAACCAAGGAAATTTGGATATAGTAATGGTTAGTGAAGTGACTGAACAATTACAAAAACAGGTGTTCCTTCAAACTCTAGAATATGGGGATCAAAAGAACATCCATAGTTTTCTCTACAGGCCACACTGATGGGCTAAGATTTACTTTTCAAATTGCATGTCCAAATAACTTTTTCTCCCAAAAAGCAACAACTATGCATAGAGTTCCCACTGGAACATGCTCCATCTCCTGGCATTCCTGACTTGCCTGGCAGGTTCCAGAGGTGAATTCATCCCACCTAAAATCTATGGGTAGGTCAATCAAACTGTTTGGGCTAATGAATCCCAGGTAAAGTGGTTAACATCTTCATAAAAGTTAACCTAAAAAAGGGGGCATGGATCTCAGGGAAGAAACAGTACCCCCTCAAGAAGGAAGCTGTAGATGGGCTTCAGTGATATTGCAAAATTTCTTAAAATCAGGACTAATTCACTCATTCTAGTCTCCTTATGACATTCCCATTTTGCCAGTCAAAAAGTCTCACTCAGATGAGTAACTATACGTACATGATCTTAAGCCATAAATGACATTGTTCATTCAGGCCATTCATCCTACGGTGCCCAACCCCTATACTCTGTCAACCATGGTGCCTGGAGATAGCAAATAGTAAGTGGTTTTCAGTCCTAGACTTGAATGGTGCTTTTTTTCTGCATCCCAGCAGATGAAAAGGCTCAACTATTGTTCACTTTTGAATGGCAGGACCTAGAAACAAAAGCCACACTCCAATACTGCTAGACTGTGCTTTCACAAGGACTTAAGAACTCCTTGACTATATTTGATGAAGTATTAGCGAAGGACTTAAGGGGTATCAATTGAAATCAGGAGTTCTTCTGTAATATGTAGATGACATATTGATAACTAGCAGTACCTACTAGGACGGTTTGCTCAACACCATCACAGTCCTAAATCATTTGGCAAAAAGGGGATATAAAGTTATCACCCCACAAGACCCAGATTTGCAAACAGGAGGTGGCACACCTGGGATTTCAACTGAAACAGTGCACTAGGAGTTTGATGGCAAAAAGAAAACAAGCCATTGCTACACTAAAAATCCCAGAAATCTGAAGGCAGCTTGGTGGGTTCTTAGGGATTACAAGGTTCTGCTGAATTTGGATTCCCAACTTTGGATTTATAACAAAACCACTGTACAATTTCTTGAGAAGACTGGACTCTGAACCTTTTGAATTGACAAGGGATTGTCGGTTAGCATTTGATACCTTTCAGAAAAAGCTGGTTTTGGCTCCTGCACTAGGATTGCCAATTTACAGAAGCCTTTCAAATTGTATATTTATGAAAGCCAAGGGATTAGACCGGGTTTATTAACCCAGACTCTGAGAAACATCCCCAAACCCAAAGCCTATTTCTCAAAGAAGCTGGATCACATGTCAAAAGGATAGTCACCACGTCTTTGAGCAATGGAAGCTACCTGTGACATCTTACAGGAAGCTGATAAGTTCACTTTGAGAGAGCCTACTACAGTATTGGTACCACACCAGGTCCTAATTCTACTGGAACATAAAGGAAGGGATTGGCTGACAGCAGGGTTCATGGGGAAATACCAGGCCATTCTGGTGGACAACCCAAATATTACTTTGCAGACTACCACAACTTTGAATCCAGTTACTCTACTCACATACATGGAAGAAGACTCAGCCCTTCAGCATGACTGCTTGACAATTATTGGCCAAGCTTATTCTGGGAGACCAGATCTCATGGACCAGTCACTGTGGGCACCCGAATGGGACTGAGCACATACAGGAGCAGCTTCATGGACAATGGACAATGATAAGTCAGGTATGCAGTAGTCACTGTAGACAAGGTAGTAGAAACCCAAGCCCTTGTGCTGGGAACCTCAGCACAGAAGACTGAACTGATTAGCCCTCAAAAGGGCCTTAGTACTGTCCCAGGGAAAGAAGGTTAACATCTACACAGACTCCAAGTATGCTACCATGGTAATCCATGCCCATGAAGCAATATGGAAGGAGAGGGGACACTTAACCTCAGGCAACAAGGATTAAACATGCAGAGGAGATTTTACAATTGCTAGAGGCAGAGAATCTACCGGACCAGGTTGCCATAATGCACTGCTCAAAACACCAAAGGGACTATTCCCAAATGAGCCAGGGAAACCAGACTGCTGATAAGGCAGCAAGACAAGCTGCTGGAGGGCTACCTCACTTAGGGGTTCTGATCCCCTGCTTGGACTTGTCAAAATTAACCCTCATTACAAAAAATGAGATGAGAAACAGGCCCATGAATGGAAATTCACTAACACTGATCCTAATTCCATATGGAAAATCAGTACCCATGGAATGATCTTACTTCTCAAGGCTCTCCCATCTCAAATACTTACCTACATGAAAAGACCCATTATGGAAGGGATGCTTTCATGGACCTCATTATGCCACATATGAAGGGCCCCCATTTGCAAAGGACTGTTCAGAGAATTACCCAAGCCTGTCAGATATATGCCAAAAACAATCCTAATACAGAACACACCCCAGCAAAAAAAGGGAATACAATATAAAGAGTTATAACCATTTGAGGATTGGCAAGTAGACTTTACGCAAATGCCTACAACCAGAGCGATTTTCAAATTTTTATTAGATTTTGTGGACACTTTTTCCAAATAAGTAAAGGCACACTCCACTAAAACTAAAACAAACAAACAAACAAACACTGAGATTGCAAAACTTCTACTAAAAGAAGTAATTTCTAGGTTTGGACTTCCTCACAGTACTGAGAGTGACAATGGACCATTGTTCACTTCAGAGATCTCCAAGAAGGTTGGACAAGCATTGAAAATAAGACAAGAAACTACATGCATCTTGGCAACTTCAATCTACAGGAAAGACTGAGAAAATGAATCACACAATAAAGAAGACTCTGGCAAAAATATGCCAGGAAACACATTTGAAATGGGACCAGGCACTTCCTATTGATTTGCTCTGGATTAGGGTAGCATCCAGAAGTGGGCTTACTGTTAAGTTAAGCCCTTTTGGGTTTTTTTTGTTTGTTTGTTTAATTATTTTATTTTTAGATAGAGGGGAAGGTATGGAGAAAGTGAGGGAGAGAAACATCAATGCGTGGTTGCCTCTCCTGTGCCCCCAACTGGGGGGGGACCTGGCCCCCAACCCAGGCATGTGCCCTGACTGGGAATCAAACAATCAAACGTGCAACCCTTTTGTTCACCAGCTGGCACTCAGTCCATTGAACCACACAAGCCAGGGCTTAAACCCTTCTGAAATAGTTTATGGGAGACCCTTCAAAATCTCAGTTATGGGAGTACCACCACCAGATTTGTAGCATGAGTGGCAAATTAAGCAATAGGTAAAACATTTAGGGCAAACACTAACCATTCTGCACAAGTTTGCTCATTGAAGGTCTGCCTACCCATTTGACAAGCTCTTACACCCAGAACCTGAACAGCAGTTAGCCAAGCAAAGAACTGGTTGGTCCCTATGATGCCCTACTGATAATACATTGAATCTTGAATTAAGATTCAAGATTTAAAGAATGGATCCAAGGAATTAAGCCTTGGATCCACCACACACAAATAAAATAGATACCACCTGAGGAGAATTCGAACCCTACTGCTGTGGTTGATGCTAAAAAGGAAAGTGGGACCTGCACTCTGGAGGGAGACTTGAAATTTCTCTTTTAAAAGAAGAGAATGGGCCCCAATGAAAAGTGACAGTGTTCCTTTACTTTATTTATGTGTTCAAAAATTTAGGGATTTTTAGCTGTCAGATACTGAATTTGAGTGTGGTCTGTTCCATGGTTAAAAAAGACAGTATTGAAAATGTTATGTTTTTTTTCCTGAGTAAGATGGTCTATGAAGGTAGCAAAAGTTTGTAGAAAGTTATAAGGCATATATAAAGCTAAAATTGGGGTGTTTGTGAAGGGTGTAGAGGCCATAGAAGAGGGTGTGTGGATTTTTTTTTTTTTTTTTTGAAAGGAAAGAAACCTCAGTGCTTGGACTGAGTTATCCTATGCTTTGGGTTTTGTTTTGTTTCTTGTTTTCTGATCTTTTGGGGACTTAGGGAACATAGCTGTTTTGTTTACACTGGGAATCCACTGTCTCTGCTGTTTGGGGCTTTGTGCCATTTGGACCCCATAAAGGTCATTTATGGTACCAGTTGGCATGAGAACATGTCTCTGCCATTTGGAGCTCTGTGCATTTGGACCTAAGAAAAGTCATCTGGTGCTAGTTAGAGCCAGCTGGAATGGGAGAGAAGGTCTCTCCCATGAGAGTAGCTGGTGAGAGGTCATATCTCTGCCAGAAGATGACTGGATGCACTGTCAAGGGAGAGGATGCCTGTACCACTGGGGCTTTGTGCTGTTGGTGCTGGATAGAATCTGGCTGTGGGGAGAAAATCGCTCTGCTATTTGGGTTTTTGGGCCATTTTGGACCTAGGAAAGGTCAACTGGTGCTGGTTAGAACCAGCTGAGATGATAGAATGTCTCTACCGCTGGGCTTTGTGCCATTTGGGACCCGAGAAAGGTTGTCTGCATGACCAGTTAGTTTAACTGGTTTGTGAGAGACAGGATTCTAAGGCTAGTTTTAATCCCCTTTTATTATTTTTTGGAAGTATGGTTTTAGCTTTGGATATTTCTTATTTTGATTCTGTTTTGAAAAGAAATTGAGGTGCCTAAGGGTTAAAACTTCACATTAGGTTAGGAAGTAATGATGGATATAGGGCATGAAAATGCAATTTTGGTGGATATTGGAAGGACAAGGATTTCCCTTTTTGCTTTGTATTTTTCTCCCTGGTCCCTCTAAAATTTGACATTCTTTATGAGTAAATAATGATATAAAGTTTCCTTTGCATAAAACCAGTAAAACCAGTTTCAAATTATGGTTCTAATAATCAAGACTGTGATTGGAATGTCATGCCTCAAGGAGGCATGCCTGGGATCCACTTGTTATCAGAAAGCCTTGAGGAACTAAGATTGAATTTAGAAGCTAACAAACACCCCTGGAGAAGTGGTCTGGTACCTTGTTTGGTCGTGTGGTTCATGTCAGTCTTTCAAGGGAAGGAATGAAGGTTGCTTTCCTAAAAAATGGCAAGGAGGAACTTTAAGACATGATGGGAACCTCAAGGATCTGAGGGACACAGTACTACAGGCAAAGCTGTATGGTAGTTGTGGGGCTTGGCTTTTAAGCCCTGAAGGGCTCACTAAAGGTCAATCTGAAGGGTTACTTGTGGAAGTTCCAGCAAAGTAGACTTTAAAAAGCCTATGTATTCAGTGCTGCTCTTGTTGTTTTTATGCAAATGATGAGGCAACATTGAAAAGTGGTAGTCTTTTTGTGGCCAACGATGGTGATCTACAGAGAGGAATCAGGTTTTAAGGAAAATCATAATGCTCATTTGTGATCATTGGACCCTAGGGCAGCTGTCTTCAAAGTTTGTTTTAACTTGAGTTTAACTGGTATAACCTCATAATATCAAATTGTCACTGCTTAATATCATTCCAGCAAGGGCCTTGCAGCTGAATGTTTTCTCAAAAGACAGTCTTGTGGACTCAGAAGTGGTATAGGCCCCACTTGAGAAGCCCACCTGCATTGCTGCCTCCTGGGGCTTAATGGTTTGGCTGAACTAAATGGCTGAGTTGGTAAAGTGTGAGGTGGCCTATCAGCTTTGCTTTAAAACTACTTTCTTCTTTGCCTTAATAGTTTGGACAGAAAAGGTCCAGAAATGTTAAATGGGGTAATCTCAGGATATTCCCCTAAGCCTAATTTGAGTATAGTAGGCAGTAAGGCTTCACACAGGTGTGACATGCCTTGCACACCTTTCTATAAGGAAGTTATTTTTCCTCCTTCATCAGGAATACTGTAGAATCACTCCCTACTTTCCTCATTTAGTTGTTATGGTTCAGCTTGTGCCTTTTAACCCTCTTGTCAAATTTGTCACCTCCATTATACAACAAAGATGCCAACTCATCCAGTAATGCCATCCTTTTGCATGGTGCACTCCACTTTCCAGGGAAAACCATTTGCAAGATCCTTTGCCCTCACCTGAAGTGGACTTCAGACTTCCATTGTTAGGGACCTCTGGACCAAGGGATAGGTAGAACTATGCGCCTTAGTCAGAAAGAAGTAGTCATAGAAGAATGAGACCTTTGTCCATCTGCCCTTACAAGATTACAAATGTCCAGAGTATTAAAGTGGGGAACTATAACAGGGGGAATTCCTCCCAGAAATAAGGAGGGGTGGAGAAGTGCTGAAGACAGTGCATTCTTGTGTCACCCTGCCAACTGGGATGATATGTGTGTGACACGGAAAAAAAAAAGGTGTGCAAAGCCAGCACCAGAAACTCAGAGGGTAACTGAATGGAAGGAACATACCCTCCCACCTGCTTCCACTATGTGGGGGATTTGGGGGGAGCCTCTAAAAAGGAGAGAAGGTGGGAACGCTGCTCTCTTGGAATTCCTTCCCTACCAACGGGGGCTGGAGTTCCTGGGCCCCAAACTTTGGAGACTGGGTGGCCTGGGAACATTTCTGGGACTCCTCCCTGAGTGCTCCAGGGCAGGCCTGGAGCACAGCAAGCTCCAGTAAGAGGGGAGGGAAGGAAGCTCAGGCCAGTGAACTCAGGGAGGCTTGGGCAGGAAGATTCAGGGCAGTGTGGGCCAGAATTCCCTGTCCCCCTCCCCCAGGTGGGAAGGCACAATGGCTGCCGACCACCTGTGGCCTACATCTCTGGCTTGGGCTGGCAACCACCACACTCTGCCCTGAGCACTTCTAGCATGACCCAGAGCACTGCAGGTACTAGGAGCAAGGCTGGTAAGAAGCGGGTAGCAGGGCAGGGAGATGAGATTTGGGCCAGCAGGTCCCAGGAGGCAGCACGGCCCTGTAACAAGCCCTGTGCCCCTCCCCCACGTGAAGCCATGGGAAGTTGCATCATCTACCCATCATCAGCCTGCTTACTCCTCCAGTGGCTGAGGCAGGGGGTGGGCATCAAGAAATCTGTGTATACCTGTAATTAAATAAAAATTTCATTTTCCTTTCCACTGATCTCTATCTCCAGAGTTATTGTCAATGGGTGGCAGGCAGTGGGACTCCATTAGTTCATTTACAAATCAATCACTCAATCAATCCACTTTCAGAGGCTTTCAGGGGTGGGTGGGCAACATTTTCACACAGCTACTTTGTAAATATTCCAAATGATGTCTAAAGTAACACACTGTACATTTGAGTATGATAGAACTACTTCTTTTCCACTCAGGCCACATCTCTATTTTGTTTCTTGATCTCCTTCAAGATCAACCAAGGTCTTCCACCAGGCTAAACATCATCATTGTATAACTTTCCCCTAACCATGTGAAAAGGGTTAACAGTGTCTGTGTCCCCTGAAAACTAACAGTTATGGAAACTGATTTTCCCGCTGAAAGATCACAGTGATTTCTACAGTGTCCAAAGCTGTTAGTCTTACCCCTGATAAGGTACAACTTAGAGGGGTGAGGGGAAAAGATGTTTTCTAAAATGTGTAAAGCTAGTGCTGTGAAATCAAAGAAAAACTGCCTAGCCCTGACCTGTGTGGCTCAGTTGGTTGGGCATCATTCCACAAAGCAAAAGGTTACTGGTTCCATTCCCAGTCAGGGCACATGGCTGGGTGTGGGTTCAATCCCTGGTCGGGTACATACAAGAGGCAACTGATTGATGTTTCTCACATTGATGTTCCTTTCCCTCTCTTTAGTCTCCCTTCCCCTCTAAAAGAAAATAAAATTTAAAGAAAGAAACAACTGTCTGCATCTGGTAGATAATAAGCCAGTGCATGCATAATAGGAAAGTTTAATGCTTCCAGTACATGACTAGTTGAGTACTAAAAATCAGCCCTTCCATTACAAGAGTTGTTGCATGTTATCATCATAATTAAAGAGTTTTACCCAAAATCTATTCTGAAGGTAATTTATAGAAAACAGTTCTCTTATTTTGAAGGAGGCAAGCATATTTTCATCAATTCATTTATTAATTTCATCATTCATATATCTGTATATCCAGCCACTTAGCTCCTCCATTTGACACATATTTGAGCATCTATTTTATATAAGGCACATGGAGTAGCTGGACAGGCAAGACAGATAAAACACATTCATCTATAACTACAGTCAGAGAAGGTTATTATGCACCATGAGATGTGTAAATTGTTTGGGGAGATCAGAGGAAGGAGACATGAATTCCAAATAAAGTGTTTGAAGTAGGGCTCTTGATATAAAGAGGCATCTGAATTGGTTCTTAAATAAGTTGATTTAAGTAAATTAATAATTCCACTTCAGTCTTACCTGGATAAAATTAGACAACGCATAATCAATCTTCTCCATCAATCCAGATACATGTTTATAATCTATGACTGTTAGTTATTTATGCTTCGAGCCATGGTACTACCCAATCTGGAAAACAATGTACTCCAGAAATACATGATTTAGGCCTGGATAGAAATGGGCCATAGTCTTGGTTTCTCCACTTAATGTCCATGGGATCCTTGGCCCATTTCTTAACATTTCTGTACTTTGATTTCCTCATTCATTAAAGGGATATAATAATAGTGCCTACTTAGTGATATTTTGTGTAAAAATTAAGTTTTAAAAGTATATAAAACCCTTGAGTAACATAAGTAAAAACTTGGTAAAGACTATTATTTTTATGCATTACTAGTCAGCCTTCCTCATGTGACTCAGAAGATGCTCAACAAAGGTTCACCTCAAGTCCAAACTGATAGCTGTAAATGGCAATTCCTGCACTAGAGTTTTGCTGACAGCAGGTTTTAGTCCACATTATTATTTTTGTGTCTGACATCTAAAGAGTATATACTAGGCCTCTTTAAAGGAAGTCCCATCAGTTCATCATTCTGCCTTCATTTCACCTACTTTTGGAAAATGACTAACGCCTTGTAGATGCTACCCACAGCCCTCCCAAAGCCAGAGTCTCATATTTCTCATAACCTATGATTTTAATTAGGATGACCTCAATCTACCCTTCAAATTTTTCAAAACTCGTATCTAGTTGATTCAATATGATTCAATTAACAGATATACACATACTTCATTTTGTTTATATTTCCTATTATCTTTTTTTATAATTTGATTCATTAACTGAAATTTAAGTTCCATGGTCACATAACCAAAACATAGTAAATTATACAAATATTAGATGACTGAAAATTATTTATTGAAGGGGAAAGACTATAACATGGCATTGGCACTTTCCCCTATGGGCCGGGATGGCAAGGCATGAAGAATAGATATGCACTGTCCAGTATCGTAGCCACATGTGGCTAATGAGCACTTGAAATGTGACTAATCTGATTTGAGATGTGCTGTAAGTATAAATTACACAACAGACTCTGAATACTTAGTACACAAAATAAATGCAAAGCATTCCATTTATAGTTTTGTACTAATTACATGTTGAAATAATATTTTAGCTATATGGAGTTAAATTAGATATTAAAATTAAGTTCACTTGTTTCATTTTACTTTTCAATATGCCTACAGGAAAACCTTACATCACATATGTGGCTCACATATTCCTACTGGGCAGTACTGAGCTGGAGGTAGTCTCTCATCTTATTGGAGAGATACAGGTTTGTCCTGAGAGCAGAGGAATAAGCATTTCCTGAAATCTCAAAGCTCTAGTGATATCCCTGATGTCCAGAGGACAGAGCAATCATCACATATCTTTGCAGTTTCCAGGGCAGGTAGAAGGAATAATGTGCTCTCTCATCTGGGAGGATGTCAGGAATCTCACAAAAGTGCTAGACAAATTCCAAGTATCACAGGACCAGGGGTGGGGGTGGGGGTTTCTAGCAGGTAGCTACTGCAGTAGCTCCCCTGCATCATTTACTGGTGAGATAAACCAATACTGCATATTTAACAGCTCCTTATTACTCACTGATTCAAAACATTTCTATAGATGAGCACCAAAGAAATTTTCAAACAATATCCGATGTTGTGTGCTTGGGTGAAGAGATGATATTAAGAAATATCTAGAGTTTGCATGATCCATTTTAAGAAAACTTAAACCAAATAAATTCCTAAGTGCTCCACACCTATTTTATTTCCTTCATGGTCACTAAGAGCCATATTATTCTGCAATTTTGTATGGTCAAAAATCTAGCCTCTCCAAGCTGCTGGCCAACTGTAAGCAAAGGAAACATTTCTATATTCAGCACTGAGTATCAGGTACTAAAATGGACACTGGCTAGTCTGAAGGTGGAAAAGCAAAGATCTCCAGATTCAACTGATGCTTAATATTTGAAAAAGATTTCTTTATGCAGGAGCAGTGCAGCTCATATCCCAGTACAGTCACAAAAATCATAAATTACAATATCTATTTTCCAAAGATAATAAGCCATTAATAAAGAATAAATTGCTTTAATAAAGGCAAATGATCCCATTGTAAAATACTTGACCAAGTGATCTCAGATAAAAATAAAGCCTTGGGCCTTTACAGGATATCAACCGTAATAAAAAATAGCTGCTTGTGTTTGTGTAGATAGTTTAAAAGTACTTTTGTATCTAATTTGAATCACTAGATAACCTAAAAATTACCTGAGAGAGGAACTGTTTTCCCAGATTTACAAATAATGAGACCTAAGAGTTTCACTGCCCAGCCCTGGGGAACATCTAAGGCTCTTCCCCTCCTATGTAACAACTGGGACCAGACCAAAAATGAAAAAAAAAAAAAAAAAAAAAAAAAAAAAAAAAAAAAAAAAAAAAAAAAAAAAAAAAAAAAAAAAAAAAAAAAAAAAAAAAAAAAAAAAAAAGGCTCAAACAGGAGAACAGATCAAAGCCCCAGAGCCAATTCATCTAAGTGACCAAGAGATAGCCAACATATCAGGTGCACAGTTCAAAGCACTGGTTATCAGGATGCTCACAGAATTGGTTGATTTTGGTCACAAATTAGATGAACAAATGAAGGCTACAATAAGTGAAATGAAGGAAAACGTACAGGGAACCAATAGTGATGGGAGGAAAACTGGGACTCAAATCAATGAAGTGAACCAAAAGGAAGAAAGAAACAAATGAACAGAAAAGAATGGAGAGATAAAGATTCAAAAAAATGAGAAGAGGCTTAGGAACCTCTAGGACATCTTTAAACATCCCCACATCTGAATTATAGGGGTACCAGAAGAGGAAGAGGAAGAGCAACAAGTGGAAAACTTATTTGAACAAATAATAAAGGAGAACTTCCCCAATCTGGCAAAGGAAATAGACTTTCAGGAAGTCCAGGAAGCTCAGAGTGTCCAAAAGAAGTTGGACCCAAGGAGGAACACACCAAGACACATCATAATTACATTAGCCAAGATTAAAATGAAGGAGAGAATTCTAGAAGCAGCAAGGGATAAGGGCACAGTCAACCTACAAAGGAGTTCCCATCAGACTGTCAGCTGATTTCTCAAAAGAGACCTTACAGGCAAGAAGGGGCTGGAAAGAAGTATTCCAAGTCATGAAAGTCAAGGACCTACATCCAAGATTGCTCTATTTAGCGAAGCTTTCATTTAGAATGGAAAGGAAGATAAAGCGCTTCTCAGATAAGGTCAAGTTAAAGGAGTTCATCATCACCAAGCCCTTATTATATGCAATGTTAAAGGGACTTATCTAAGAAAAAGAAGATATAAAATATGACAGTAAAAAGACAGCAAACTCACAGATATTAACAACCACACCTAAAAAAAGCAAACTAAGTAAACAGCTAGAACAGGAACAGAAACACAGAAATGGAGATCACATGGAGGGTTAGCAACAGGGGAGTGGGAGGAGGAGAGAGGAGGAAAAGGTACAGAGAATAAGTAGCATAGGCGGTGGTAGAAAATAGGGGGAGGGCAAGAATAGTGTGGGAAAAGTAGAAGCTAAAGAATTTCTGACACATGGACATGAACTAAAGGGGGGAATGTGGGTGGGGAGGGGGTGTGCAGGGTGGAGGGGGATGATGGAGGAGAAATGGGACAACTGTAATAGCATAATCAATAAAATATATTTTTAAAAAAATTCTAATAGCATGTGGGCCTGGTCCTAGGAGTTGGAAATGCTACATATGAATGTTGAGTTGCATGAAAAGTTGTGTGAGGAAAAAATTGAAGGCTATTATTTCTTAAGTGTTTTCTTATTTTCATTATTATAAAAGTAACACATACTCATCATAAAAACAGAAACAAGATTTACATAATTTTAATTTCACAAACCAGAGAAAATTAGCATTATGTCAGTAACTACTGATGGACATGCAGAGGTGATCTTCAATATTTTTAGTAATCAATGTGGCACCGCAGAAGAAGGGGACAGACATTACAATGCCACCTTAGTCTGCATAGCTATACCAGTTGGCACATGTGCCACAGCTGTTCTGGACATATGTTTTTCATGGAATCATATAACCTTATAGATTTTCAACGTCCTCTTTAAAAGTCAAAACCTATTTTAAACATGTTTAAAGCATATTTTGACTTTTCTATAAAGTTTTCATTGGGATAAAAGTGTGGTCTTCTTTCTGGAAAAGGAAAGGATGTGGTTCACGGTGGCCTCAACTGCTTATCATACATTCCATACAGATTCACTGACCACCTTCTACTTCAAAAGTGCTGAGTCAGGTGCTGGATGAGAAAGGCTTGGAAAGGCTACCCAGTTCTTCCCTTAATATCTGAAAAGCTAAGTACTTGCAGTTGGCTCTGCATGAGGACACTGGTCAATGGAGTGCCTTGGATCATTATAAAAGGTAGTAAGGAAGACAGTTGTGGGTTTTATTTCATCGCCTTGTTATTGAAAGCTCCATTATAGCTTCTGCTAAATAACCTTTCTTGATCAAGCCCTTGGTTATTTTGTCAATGTACCTTGAATAAATCCAATCACAAAACTGATTAAAATTGGCACCAGGCTCTTCACTGCTTTATACATGTTATCTGACTTTCCCACCCAATGATTCCATCAAGCAGTACCTATAACACCTCCATCTTACAGATCTGGAAATTAAGACTTGATGACATTAATTAGCTGGACTGAGTTTACACAACAGATTTACTTGACTCCAATGCTGAGGCTCTTAATACATTCTACTGCTTTTAGAATACAGACCAGGATTGGTGTTTCGGGGTTCTTAGGATATAGTCCCAGCAGTGGAATTGCAGGGTCAGAAGGCAGTTACGTTTTTAGTTTTCTGAGGGAATTCCATACTGTTTTCCACAGTGGCTGCACCAGAACCTATGCACCCCAATGTTCATCGCAGCACAATTTACAACAGCCAAGTGACGGAAGCAACCTACGTGCCCATCAGTAAATTAATGGATCAAAAAACTATGGTACTTCTACATAATGGAGTACTATGCAGCAGAGAGAAAGAAGGAGCTCCTACCCTTTGCTGACAGCATGGATGAAACTGGAGAGCATTATGGTAAGTGAAATAAGCCAGTTGGTGAGGGACAAATACCATATGATCTCACCTTTAACTGGAACATAATCAACAAAAGAAAAAAGCAAGCAAAATATAATCAGAGACACTGAAAGAAAGAACAATCTGACAGTAACCAGAGGAGAGGTGGGAGGGGATAGGAGGGGGAAGGGTTTCCAAGAATTACTATAAAGGACACATGGACAAAACCAAGGGGAAGGGTGGAAGCAAGGGAGGGAGGGGGGTTTGGCTGGGGTGAGGGGGTGGGAAATGCAGACAACTGTAATTGAACAACAATTTTTTTTAAAAAAAGAATATAGACCAGGGAAAACAGTAACAATGTGTCAAGTTAAATAAGCCTGGCCTAGAAGGCATCTGGGTGATCTGATCCCTGCCAAACTTACAACTTGTCTTCCCAGTTTCCTCTATGCTTCATCCCCATGGTTCTTTCAGATGCAAGAGTCTGCTCCCCACACAAAGACCTTCTCACCTGTTATTATCTCCACCAGCAATGTTCTTCTCCACATTCATAAATGTCACTCATCAAAAAGATTTTCCTGGTCTAGAAAATACTATTCTAGTATATTCTCTCTAACAGCATTCTGCTTTTCCCCCTCCCCACAAAACACAGATGAAGTAGGTTTAGAACAGTCAGTACAAAATAATACTCTATATGTAAAAATACACTAGTATGCATCCAAATACATTCACATATACATATACCCCATCCAAAGCCTGGAATAAAATACAAAAAGAAATAGGAAGAGAATAAGAAAAGGAAAAAGAAAAGTATCTGTAAAGCATTATCCTGAGATTTCAACAATTATTTTTTCCTGGTAAATAAGATTTTGGAGATTTTGTTTCACTTGCCTGCACTTTCTAATCTTTGGTAGTTAACATATATTACTCTTGTAGTATACTTCAAAAGCATAACAACAACTCTAAACTAAGCAATAACAATCATTTGTGATTTTTTTTCAAGAAAACATGTTTACTTGAGCAGATGCTTAGGTTCTCTCTAAATTAGGTATCAAAACTCATGGCAAGGAATTCAGGGATGAACAGTGTTGCTTTTGCCCTATATAGAATCTTTTTCAGGGTCAGGAGAGGATCTGAAGTGAAAGGAATGATTTTTAACAATAACACCACCAACAGTTAGTAGTTGAAGACGAAATGTCTCACCTGATATTCTCATCTAAAAGACAAAAGGTAAGTATGAACAAGTGAATGAGAACACACACAAAACCCCAAACAAGAGCAGCAAATGAGACTTTACCACACCCAACCTCACCAGCCCCAACCCTCTAAAGAGTGATTCTGTAGAGAGGCCATTTCTCATGCAGTTGTACAATCTCTCTCAGGCAACAGCTCAGGAGAGCTCAAGGATCCAGGGAGACTGATTCCTGAGGAGTGAAGGGAGGGGCAGGAATAGCTCTAGGTGAACTGCCATGACTTACACAGCAGCAGGCTTTTAATCTGTGGTGGTGCTTTACCTGAAAATTCTATTTTAAAAAATCCATTATTAGTTCAAAAATAAATGAACTCTCCAGTTTGATAATTGGGACAATTTGCAATTATTTGGTCAAATGCCAAAATACCTCTGAGGTTTTGCTGATATAGATGAGGCAGCAGAGAGGCTCCTAAATGCATTTGGCATCAATCAAATTGATGCAAAAGAAATGGCTATCATAATACTGGTGACCAAATAAAAAGGACTTTCAAAAAAAAGTATCTGCTGGCACAAATATACATTAGTTACCAGGATAAATTCCACTGAGTAACTCAGCTTTGGGAAAAATGTAACTTATTTTAAGAACAAGTTTATCAAAATAATTATGTTCAGCAGCCCTCACTTTGCAGAGAAGGAAGCATGTGGGGCACACTCACCAGTGCCTTCGCAGAGCTCAGAGCCCCAGGGCCAGAGAGCAGCGCTCCTCGAGGAAACAGGCAACACTGGAAATTTGTATTTGGGTCTAAGAATTTTTAACAATAGTTTAAATAATATGCAGTATGAGCTATTCTGTGGTTTCCCATAGGTTATGTTTAATATATGTCCTTTAATTTAGGTTACAAAATAGTGTTTGTCCAATTCCTGAAGTGCTTTTCCTTTGAACATTTTTGGGTACTAAGGACTCCAGGCTACAAGGGTTCACTTTCAAGTTACCACGGTTGAAAGGATTTATTTTGGTGTCCTTTTCCAAATACCTTCTTGCTTTCTGTTTTTTTTTTTTTTTTTTTTTTTTTCCTTTGCCCTTCATTGCAAAATAGAGCTGGAGAACATAAAAAGGCTTTTCTTTTGCTTGGTGTCTGGTAGGTGAACAGCAAGAGAAGCAGACTGTGGAGCAGGCAAGAGCGGGTGATGCATGGGCTATCACCTGTCGTCACAACCATCAAATATCCTCCTACAGGATTCTAGAGTGGGACTTTGACACTAAAAATGCTAACTGAGAAGGACATCAGGGCAGAAAGGTATTCATTTAATCAACTGAAGAATGGTTTATACATTTTGTAAAATTCCAGAAAGGGGGCTTTCTTAATGTCAAACATCGCAAAGATCATGCTTACAACATAAGCTTTTGAGCAGGAAAAAACAAATATAATTTTAGGGCCACTAAAAATGCAAAGACAGAACATGTAAATTCTTTTTAGATAAGAACTAAGAAAAAGACATGAAACACTAACACAAAAAGATAAATGCACTCCATATACACTGCAGCATTATTTACAACGGCCAAATCATGGAAGCAGCCTAAACATCAATAGATGAATGAATGGATAAATAAAACGTGATAGGTATATACACATACACACAGATAGAGATAGATGCAGATATGTAGATATACAGGTATCTAGACATAGATAATATTTAGACTGTATGTATATGTACAGATATATACAAATATGTAGTAAAATACTATTCAGCCATAAAAAAGAAGGAAATCCAATCGTTTGTGACAACACAGATGGACCTTGAGGGCATTATGCTAAGTGAAATATGGGTCAGGAAAGATAAATACTGTAAGATCACATGAACTCATGTGGAATCTAATAAATAAATAAATAAACCACAAACTCATAAATACAGAGATCAGATTGGTGATTGTGAGAGGAGGGTTTTAGGGATGGGAGAATAATTGATGGTGATCTGAAGGAACTCACTTCCCATTACAATGTAAATAATTTCTGGGATGGAATGTACAGCATGGTGACTATAATTAATACTGTATTATATATTGAAAGACTGCTACAAGAGTGGCTCTTAAAAGTTCTCACCACAAGAAAATAAAATTTGTAACTATGTGTGCTGATGGATGTTAACTAGACTTTCTGTGGTGATCATTTGGCAATATATACAATCATTATGTTGAATTATCCGATATATCAAATCATTATATTGCACACCTGAATCTAACATGCCAATTATCTCTGAAAAGAACAAAGAGATGATCTCACACACAGAATACAAAAGCATCATGCATATTTTCTTGAAAGGTTTTCTTAGCTCTTTCCTATTTTGATTAGAAGTTGTGTGCCTTATAATTAAACATTGTTCTCTAAGAATCTGAAATTGCTTTGTAGACTCAAACTCTGCCTTTATTCCTAGAGAGAGAAGAGACTGCCTTTGCATCATGTGGATACTACAAACTTCTCCCTCCCTTCACTTCTCAAAGAGCCTTTAAGACACTGCCAATAGGCTGTTCTGCGTTACTCTGTAGTAACTCATGTGCCAAGAATCATTCACAGGTTTGAAGCCAAATGTGGATCAATGTGCAATAAGCATTTTTGCTTTGGCTGAATGTGTATCCTGTGAGATGGAAGCCTGGGCTAAATAACTCAAATGGAGCAAGTAAAGCACCAAACAATTTCTGGGTATGGTGGGGCCAGAGCCTTGTTCTCTGAATGTGGGTGAACTCTGCCTTATGACCTGAGTGGGAGTGAGCTAGAGCAACAGAACACTCATCCCAAGCTGTAATCCAGCATATGGTGACATGCAGAGGAGATGTGAGGCATTCCTTTAGGATGTGGTAATGACAGCTTGTAATTAGCTCTTACTTATTTTGTGTTAAATCTATCAATATTTATACCCCCTCCAACATTTCTGGTACTTGCACACATTCTTTTAGTGTTCATAGATCAAAACAACTGTGCTAATCATACCTGAGTGAGCACAGCAACCTTTTTCTATGCCATTATTCTGTAAATTGCCTCATCTCAAGGAAGACTGAATGCTTCAAGAGAGTATAAGGAACCAGACCCTCTTCAGTTCACCCTGGTCATGGGAATGTACTAGGAGATACTTGCCTACAGTGAAGCAACCCCAAAACCTATTATGCCTTACTTTCAGATGGTCATCTTGCCTTAGCCCTCCCCATACATAATCATCACCACCACAACCATACATCATCACACACCCATCATCATTGTCTCATCCCTGCTACCACCATCATTACCACCACCCATGTACTGGGTTGAAAAGTGCCCCCCACCAAAAAAATTCATGTCCACCAGGAACCCAGTAATGTGGCCTTATTTGCATCTTTGCAGATGCAATGAAGATGAGTTCATAATGGAGTGGAGGGGGTCCTAAGTCCAATATGACTAGTGTCCTTATAAGGAGAGGAAAATCTGGGCACAGAAACAGACACTTAAGGGAGAAGGCTATGTGAAGAAGTAGGCAGATTGAAGTGATGAAGCTACAAGTCAGGGGATGCCAAGGATTTCTGGTAACCACCAGAACCTAGAAGAGGCATGAAAGGATTCTTTTCTAGAGCCCTCAGAGGAAATGTGGACCCCCCAAATCTTGATTTCAGACCTCTAGCCTTCAGGGGGTTAAAGCAGAGATTCCCATTGTTTTGTGTCACCCAGTTTGTGGTACTTGATCACAGTTACGCTAGGAAACTGGTATTACTCCCATTACCTCAACCAACCCCATCTCTCCCACCACTGTCAGCCCACCTCCCTCCTCATCACCACTATTATAAAAACATGATGAAAAATATGTCTGAGATAACATCCTTTCAAGTCAATACTGGAACTGTTATAGCTATAGTGATTAGCAACTGACACCACAAAATGGATCCATTAAGTGTCTTAACTCCCAGTGGTCTGACCACTGCCCCTGGGATTACAGAAATAATGTCTCTCTTTTTTCATTCCCAAACTTCTACTTTGAACTTGATGTGCCCATTTTTCTTTTTTTTAAATATATTTTATTGATTATGCCATTACAGTTGTCCCATTTTTCCCCTTCATTCCCCTCCACCCTGCACACCCTCTCCCACCCACATTCCCCTCCTTTAGTAAATGTCCATGGGTCTTAAATTCTTTAGCTTCTACATTTTCCATACTATTCTTGCCCTCCCCACCTATTTTCTACCCACTATCTATGCTACTTATTCTCTGTACCTTTCCCCGCTCTCTCCCCTTCCAACTCCCCTGTTGCTAACCCTCCATGTGATCTCCATTTCTGTGGTCCTGTTCCTGTTCTACATGTTGGCTTGGTTTGCTTTGTTTTTTGTTTTAGGTGTGGTTGTTAATAATTGTGAGTTTGCTGTCATTTTACTGTACATGTTTTTTATCTTCTTTTTCTTAGGTAACTCCCTTTAACATTTTATATAATAAGGGCTTGGTGATGATGAACTCCTTTAACTTGACCTTATCTGAGAAGCACTTTATCTGCCCTTCCATTCTAAATGAAAGCTTTGCTGGATAGAGCAATCTTGGATGTAGGTCCTTGCCTTTCATCACTTGGAATAATTCTTTCCAGCCCCTGGTGGGGGAGCTCCACCCGCAGGGCCCTCTCTGGCCACCATGGATAGAATAAGTCTACCAAGACATGATCAGCTTGGGGAGGAGAGGTGGCCAATCTCTCAAAGAAGAAGGCCTCTTCTCCAAGAGCCTCTTCCTCAAATGGCTTTTATTAGGTCCATTTTACACAGGAATACAGGCAAAGCTCATCAATCATTGTCAGGCAGTAAGGATCAAACAATAGATAACACACAAAGAACTCTGAGGGCTTATTCTGAGTCAGGGTCTGTCAGCTAAAGGGCTATAGAACTTTGGGAAACAAACTCATTTCCTGCTTGGACCCTTATCATTTCATTGAGAGCATTCTTAGCAAAGCAGGTTTCACAGGATTTTATGTATTCTTTCTTAGGCCTGATCACCTGGGGAGCCTGCCCTATCCAGCAAAGCGCTGTACCACCCTCTGTCATTGTTTCAGGCTTAAGTCTAGCAGAGTCAATGAAGCAGCCAAGAGATTAGGAAACTTCTTGCAGACAGAATGAGGACTCAGGCTTTGTCAGGATAGCCAAGGAGCGAGGGTCCATCACCCCCTTTTGTTGTAGCCCCCCAACTCCTTCCTCGAGGGCTTCCCACATGGTCATGCCTATCTTAAGTGATCCCTCCCTTGAGGGGATATTACCTGTCATTGGCTAACCCACTAAGCATTGGGGGCCAGTTATGGATGAAGCAGAAGCGGCGCTCCTGCCAGGGAGATAAGCTTTGTCTCCTTAGTGAGTCACAATCCAAAGGTTGCTCACTCAGCCTTAGCCATGGTGGGGTTGCAGCTCCTGAACCCAGGCAGGGCAGTTCCCAACAAGCCCCTTCTTGCCTGCAAGGTCTCTTTTGAGAAATCAGCTGACAGTCTGATTGGAACTCCTTTGTAGATTACGGTCTCCTTATCTCTTGCTGCTTCTAGGATTCTCTCCTTCATTTTAATCTTGACTAATGTAATTATGATGTGCCTTGGTGTGTTCCTCCTTGGGTCCAAATTCTTTGGGACTCTCTGAGCTTCCTGGACTTCCTGGAAAGCTATTTCCTTTGCCAGATTGGGGAAGTTCTCCTTTATTAGTTGTTCAAATAAGTTTTCCACTTGTTGCTCTTCCTCTTCCCCTTCTGGTACCCCTATAATTTGGATGTTGGAATGTTTAAAGATGTCCTGGAGGTTCCTAAGCCTCTCCTCATTTTTTTGAATTTTTGTTTCTTCATTCTTTTCTGTTTGTTTCTTTCTTCCTTCTGGTCCACTCCACTGATTTGAGTACCAGTTTTTTTTTCCTATCACTATTGGTTCCCTGTGCATTTTCCTTCATTTCACTTAGCATAGCCTTCATTTTTCCATCTAGTTTGTGACTGAATTCAACCAATTCTGTGAGCATCCCAATTACCAGTGTTTTGAACTGTGCATCTAATAGGTTAGCTATCTCTTCCTCGCTTAATTGTATTTTTTCTGGAGCTTTGATCTGTTCTTTTATTTGGGCCATTTTTTTTGTCTTGATGTGCCTGTTACATAGTGAGGGGCAGAGGCTTAGGTGTTCTCCTGGGTGGGGTAACCCACATTGCTGGGTTGCGAAACTGTATGTGGGGGTGGGGTCCAAGAGGGAACAATGGTGCTTGCTCTGCTCTGTTGGATTTCAGTCCCTTCCACACTTCCCCAAGCCAACTGGGCCTTTCTGGTGGTGATTCCCTTGTGGGTGGGCTTGTGTATGTTCTAGGACCCTGTGGGTCTCTCCAACGAACTCTCCTGTGAGGTTGGGTGTTTCTCCTGGCACCTCACCCCCCACAGGTGTTTTCAATTGGTGTTTTGAGGCTTTATTTCCCTGCATTGGGACCCTGGGTTCCAGAGTCTGCCTCGCTCCCCAGTTTCTCCTGGTTTATCTGTGCGCAAATGTGGGACCACCCTGTCAACCAGCCACCTTGTGTGCCCTGCTGGCTTTACAATCACCGCCTCTCTGGGTCTACCCATTGCCACCCCACACCCAGGGTCCAACAGCCGCCCCCTGTGCACCCAGGGTCTCCCCACTGTGACTTGCATGCCCAGTGCCACCGCTTTTTTTTTTACCGTGACCCCTCTCTGATCTGCTGCCTGACTCTGTCCGTCCTACCGGTCTGGATGAATGTGTCTATTTTAACTCCTTGGTTGTCGGATTTCCATACAGTTCAATTTTCTGTCAGTTCTGATTGTTATTTTGTTTCTAAATTGTTGTTCTTATTTTGGTTGTGCGAGGAGGCACAGTGTGTCTACCTATGCCTCCATCTTGGCCGGAAGTCGATGTGCCCACTTTTCAATACAAAGAACAAAGGTGGTTTAACATGAGAGAGATATCAAAGATAATTCATTTTAACCCAATAATTAGATAATGCTGGAAATATCTAAAACAGTGAAATAACTTGTATAAAGTCAATGAATCAACTTTTTTTAAAGATACTATTTATTTTAGAGAGGGGAAGGGAGGGAGAAAGAGAGGGAGAGAAAAATTAATGTGCCCCCCACTGGGGACCTGGCCTGCAACCCAGGCATGTGCCCTGAGGGGGAATTGAACCAGTGACCCTGTGGCTCGCAGGCCAGCACTCAATCCACTGAGCCACACCAGCCAGAGCTCAGTGAATCAATTTTTAGCAAAGTGAGGTCCAGATCTCAGACTTCCAAATTCACTCAACTCTGCAAGACTTCTGCCACAGAAGTGGATACAGTATTTTTTAAATTACTTACTACTTAATATTAGGAAGCTATATAGGAAATATATAAACATTCCCCACTCTGCTTCCAAATAATTGGCTCATTTAAGTCTCATTTTGTTTTACCAGAAAAAAATGTGTAGACCAGCCCCAAAGATAAATTACTGAAGTATTCACTATCATATTAAGGGTTTCATCCCATGATGACACTTAAGAAAGATATTTTCTATATAAACAATATATAACTAAAAATATCCCCACTGCTAAGGGGGAGTATACTTGACATTAATTCTATATACCTATGTAAAACTGGATTAATTTAGAGGTCTTCTCAAAGCATATTTGAGGTAGAATTCTTATCAAGCAATCAGGAAGAAACTTTGAAATCAAGAGAGCTGTGATCAGTATGTTAATGAAGATTATCTACATTGTGTGTCTAATTAAACAAATTAAAGAGGGCCTCTGTTTTCTAAAGCATCTGTTAAAGACAAAAGTAATGATAAACAAAATTTGGCATATTTGTTCCTTTTGTTTTCTGAAAGTCATCTCATTGTACTAGCTTTCAAATCACAGTACCTTAAAACGCAATCTCTAATAATGAAATGGGACTTTTCTAAAATTCAACTTCTGAAATTTTTAGAAGAGTGTTTAGGAATTTGTAATTTTGATGCACAAACTGAGAAGTCCTGCTATTTAAAAAATAATAATAATAACTGTCAAGATTAGTTCCACAACACAAAATGTAATTCTGTACAATTCAGTTCCACATGTATAGTCAAAAACAGTTGATCTACAGTTACCAAATTAATCTGAATATTCTCAGTTAAAAATATTTTAAAACAGTAGTTTCCTTAACATCAGTTCCTTTACAAATAGTTGTATTAGAAATCTCACTTTTTTCCTTTTAACAAATTGATATTCAGTTTCATAATGTAATTAAGATGGTACTCTCATTTTTAAAAATAATTATAAAAATCGACTAACATGCATATATTTACAATTTTAACCAGTGATGTATGTACCACTATTATTTTCTAAGACTGAATTACTAAGCATTTATAATCTGCAATTCCCATCATCATCCACTATTTCAATCTCCACCAAAGAAGACACAACATACAGTGATGAATTATTCTCTTAAAACAGTAAAAATAGAACTCCAAGCTTCTGATCAGCATGTATATCAGAAGCTACTGTTTCCTTTTAAGTAGTGGATGCAGGTCCTCTACAAATCTTAAAATAAGAGAGCGAGAATTCTGAAACTAAATCTATTGCTTTTTTCTTTAAATTTTTATTTTTTCCCAAAATAATTCAGATATGACACAGGAAATATAATGGAAGTTAGAAAATATCTTACTGGAATTCTAACAGGCATCTCAAATTAGTAAGTCCCAAATCAAACTACTGACTTCCCCACTATCAATCTCATCTACTGCAGTGGTACGGATTAAAGAAAACAGACAGACAAAACACTCTCTATTCATGGTTGATTTCTCTCTTTCCCTAATCCCTTTGGCCCTCCCTGAAATCTTTATTGTAGACACCACTCTGAAATACCTTTCCAATAGGAACACCTCATCTCCACCCTTCACCTGCTCCAGTTCATGTCCATGGTACCTTTCACCCAGACCACTACAAGAGCTTCTTAACTGTTCTCCTTGATTCTACTCATGCCCCACTATTGCCTATTTTGTACACACAATAACTACACCTCTACTTGGCAGCTTCTGACCATTTTCCATCTCTTGCAGAATAAATTCAAAGTTCATGTTGTAACCTAACTCTGGCTGATTCTCAGAACTCATGTGCTGTTTTTCCATCCCTATAGCTCTTCCCTCCACATAGGACAAAAAGGCTTCCACATCAAGCTCTTGGCACACGCTTGTCCCCTCCCCACTTGCTTACAAACTTCTCAAAGGGTGCCTCCTGAAAAGGCCCCTCCTCCACCCTGCTTTTAAAAATATACCCTCAGTAATATCAAATGAATGAAGGAAGAGTGCTTCATGGAAATGACAATTGTGATTTAGGGTGAGATGAGTGAAATCTGGAAAAGGAACATGGAGCAACATATGGTATGAAGGAACAGGGTCTATTTTTTTATTCAAAATGAAATTTTCTTTTTCAGTGAAAATTATGATGATGACGACAACAAAGACGATGATAACAACAGCAACACTCTGAACATATGCCAGGCCCTATCCTACGTATTCTGTGATTCCCAGTTATGGGTGAATTGTACAATCTATTTAATTCTTACAACCCCTAAGGTAGGTACATTATCATTCCTTTTTTATAGATTAAGTAACCAAGATACCAAGAATATCAAGAAAAGCTTGCTTATCCCCAAACAAGTTAATCTGATAAAAAAAAGGGTTTAAAAAAATGACCAAACGCAATTATAAAATCTAAGGCTATGGAAATATTTAAAGTCTACTTATGTTTTTACAGATTTGCTTCCTCTAATAACGGAAAAACAGCCCAAGAGATTTGGAAGACTCTGAAAAGGAAAATTCCAGTCATGCAATCAAAAAATTCCAAGGACAGAACAGAACACATTGAAAGTGCCAATCCAACCACAGGGTAAGAGATGATTTTTAAAGAGGAAACACATGGAAACCGGACACAGGGCAACTGCTGATTATCAGTAATTACCTATGAGAACAATATAGAAAAAAATGCATAAATTTTCAGAAGGAGTTGAAATTGCGATAAAAATGTAAGAGTAACCACAGGGTTTCCTTATACTCTACTGAATCTAACAAGTATGTTCTCTGTAATTCTCTATGAATTACAGGAACAGATGTGAAAGAGAATGCTGTTTTTCCAATTCCTCTCTGATTCCATGTTCTATGAGGAGGTGGGAAGGAAATCTTGTACAAGGGAACTGCACACTTCAACCCTCTAAAACTCCCATCTGCTGTCCCAGAAATAACACATCCAGGTAGCCAGAGGGTTTGCAGATAAAGAGCACGGTCCACAAACCTGGAGGAATATGCAGAATGGGAAACACCAAAAGAGCTCTGAAGCATAGTGTGATTTACAATAAAAGGAAAGGGACAGAATCCATGACCCCAGAAAAAAACAGACCGATTTGTGAGTGCATAAAAAACAAAAACATTGATCACTTAGGGCCAATGTAGATTCATGAAGAATGAACAGGACATATGAATGCCCTTTCCTTGTTTGCTGAAGTTAGGTAATAGTACATGTTGCCAAATTCATAAGTGATATAAAGCTGGGAGGAAGAGTTAATAACACTGGGTGACAGGTCTGGAGGCCTGGTATTCAGTCCTAGGCTTAACCATTAACAGAAACCAACAATAACAACAGCTATCAATTTTTAAAGTACTATCTATTTAGTTCATTCTCTCAAACTTCTGAGGGAAATACTATGATATCATTACCAAAGAGATGAGGAGAATAGGCTGAGAGAACGTGACCTGCCGAAGATTTACAAAGGAGGTGGCTTCAGAGTTTGTGATTTAACCACTGCATTTCCAAATATAGCAACTAGGATGCTGTGGGGATGGGAAGCCCTGCCCTATGAAAAGAAATTGGTGAGACTATTCATTTATTTTAGAGGTGAAAACATCCAGTGAAAATTACACTGTGTGCTTCACATATGTGAATGCCTGCCATGAGGAGCAGAGTCAGACTTGTACTTTTGACTCTGAGAGTAGACTCAAGAACATGAGTGGAAGGCAGAATCTGACTAGGAATATGCACTTCTAATGATTAGCACCATCTAATAGAAGGGAAGCTCGCTGTCCCCGAGGAGTCCAAGCGGAGGTTGAGCAGCCATTTCTCTCAGGGGATAGTCAAGAGATTCGAACAAGAGGTGAAGCCCATCAGATTTCCTCCAAATTCTGAGATTCCATGAGGATATAAATTTGTGATACAACTAAGATCAATTCTGAAGTCTCAAAACAAGATAGATTCATATTTGTCACCTTGGCTATAAGATACCCTTTCTTAATTATCATTTCTAAAGAAGCATTGATAACTTATGCAAATGTTTGGAGTAGGGGCCCAGTGCTCTGCTGAATTCACAGGATAATTCTGCCTCCATCTTTACAGTCTAACATGGAAAACACAAAACAGTTGAACATGTTTGTTTTCTTTCACTCTGCACCATCACCCTGAAACAACAGTGATTTGTACTGTTGCTTGGGTGAGGACTTTTGAAGACAGCTAATGAGCTTGCCAAGCCCTAGTGGATGAAACTCTCCAGATGGGTTCACTCAAGTGTTTGATACCATGCAATGCTGTCCATATGATATACTGGTTCTCGGCATACTTTTATCATTCAACCAATATTAAGCACTATTAGCCAAACAGAAATACCAAAGACAACAATTTGGCTGGATTCGATGTGTCCTTGCAACATTTATCTCTCTTCTTGGAAGTCGGTTGTGGTTGTGCTATGTTTACACCAGTTGATTTAATTTTGTTTTGGGTTGGGGTTTTTTTTGGTGTTTTTTTTTTTTGTTTTGTTTTGTTTTTTACCACATCAACCCACTACTTGGCCTTTCACAAGTTAGAGTAAAGAAAAACCTCATACATGACTTATGCCTAATTTTTATGAAAAATACAGCTGCTCCTATCACCATTCCCACCATACTTAGAAGTGATTTTGAGATATGACTACATGCCATGTACCTGCTGGATCAGGTGGTGACTTGCAGAGGGGGCTCCACCTGCAGGGCCCTGCCCGGCCACCACGGATGAGAATAAGTCTACCAAGACATGATCTGCTTGGGGAGGAGAGGTGGCCAGTCTCTCAAAGGAGAAGGCCTCTTCTCCTCAGGCTCTTCTCCAAGAGCCTCTTCCTCAATGGCTTTTATTAGGTTCATTTTACACAGGAATACAGGCAAAGCTCATCAATCATTGCCAGGCAGTAAGGATCAAACAACAGATAACATACAAAGAACTCTGAGGGCTTATTCTGAGTCAGGGTCTGTCAGCTAAAGGGCTATAAAACTTTGGGAAACAAACTCATTTCCTGCTTGGACCCTTATCATTTCATTGAGAGCATTCTTAGCAAAGCAGGTTTCACAGGATTTTATATATTCTTTCTTAGGCCTGATCACCTGGGGAGCCTGCCCTATCCAGCAAAGCCCTGCACCTCCCTGTCATTGTTTCAGGCTTAAGTCGGGCAGAGTCGGCAAAGCAGCCAAGAGATTAGGAAACTTCTTGCAGACAGAACGAGGACTCAGGCTATGTCAGGATAGCTGAGGGGTAAGGGTCCATCACCCCCTTTTGCTGTAGCCCCCCAAGTCTGTTTCTGAGGGCTTCCCACATGATTGTGCCTGTCTTAGGTGACCCCTCCCTTGAGGGGATATTACCTGTCATTGGCTAACTGACTAAGCATTGGGGGCCAGTTATGGGTGAAGCAGAAGCAGTGCTCCTGCCAGGTAGATAAGCTTTGTCTCCTTAGTGGCTCACAGTCCAAAGGTCGCTCACTCAGCCTTAGCCATGGTGGGGATGCAGCTCCTGAAACCAGGCAGGGCGGTTCCCAACAGTGACTGAGATGAAACCACACGTGCCAGGAGGGCAGGGGCTCTCAGTCTTTAAAAACACAAAGGGAAAAAAAGTCCTCATTTCCTGATGTACCACATTATAGTAGCACAAACATCTTTTGAGATATTTTAGAGTCTAAGTGAACAGTTCATGGGAAGCAATGAAACAGAGATCTTTAAATCACAAGCCTAGTTACAAAATCTGACCCCTCATATCACCAGCAGGGAAAACGTGGGCCTGTTACTTAAGTATTCTACACTTCAAGTTTTTCTTTTCAGTGAAATGAAAATAATATTAGTACCTGCTCCATCAGACCACACTGATAATTATATCGTCTATAACCCATGACATGTACTTAGGAAAAGACTCAAAACAGTGTACTGTCATCATTAATATTATTTCCAGTGGTTTCCTTTAGGAAGCTAGAAGTTTGCCACTTACAAATGCTGCATCCTCTTCCACTGGTAAGCCACCTATCCACCCTCTGCCCAGCTCAAGGCCAGCACGCTCACTCTTCAGTCCAAGCCTGTCTCACAGCAAGCAAATATGTAACTTCTTTTCCTCTTCCCCCAACTCTTGTCCATCACTTCAAGAAAGTCTGTTTGTCCCTTTTCTTTATTTGGAAAGAAAATCCCAATTTTGAGAATTCAAAATTGGAGATCATACCTTTGATGCAGTTCTATAAAGAAAAGGAAATACTGAGGTGCCCTTATGAGATCAATCACTAAAATATCAACAAGGATATACAAAATACACAGAGATCCTATCATAAATTTCATGAGGCCCTCTTCTGCAAGGTGACCATAATTACATAATTTAGAATTCTAGCTTCTCCTCTAAAAGTAGCTTGTACCTACCATAAGGTGGACACACTAACATATACCTTCTGGGGCTGTTGCTAGGTGGGTTCAACGCATAAATGAAATGAATAGCTAAGAGTGTGCCCATCAGTAACCCTCATTTGCATATCATTTATGTTTTATCTGTAAAGGTCAGGTAATTTTCAGAATAAACTAACTTACTCCCACCTCCTACAATCTCTCCTCTTAATATCAGATTGACAATTTCAGTTTGTCAAAGATTGTATTTAATTTTAAGACTTACTAAACTGAAACTTTACTATCCAATGGTAAAGATTTCAGACAGATTAAACTACATATTTTATTAATATAAATCTAATACTCCCTATAAGAAACTGCACCAGTTGAGCACATTCATGTTAGAACTGGCCAGCATCATTGGCTCTCTTCTCTCAGCACTGGAAAGAAGCACAGGGAAGCCCTGGACACAGGTTTGCTCCCACCTACTACCTGGGGAGGAGAGATGCAGCTTGGACACAGTGTCTCATCCCAACTCTGGACCACAGCAGCAAAATCACTACAGCTGTGACTGCCATGGGGTCCCAACATAGTCTATATCATCCTCACATTACACCTCAGCACACCCAAATCTTTCTTTCCCTTAAGAGAGATTTTTTGATCTGGGGGTGGGGTCACTAACTCGCTCACCAAGGGGAGGGTAGAAAGAGAAAGGGGAGAGAGAGATAAAGGGAGGGAGGGAAGCAAGGAAAGAAGGAGAGGGGAACTGTTTTTAAATATCAATAAGCATTTCATTTTTCTTCTAAACTTTACATTTCATCCATATATAACTTGAGTTCATTATATCACTAACACTTGCTAAAAGTAAATTAAAACCTTGCATAATCCTGAGAAAACATATTCCAGCAAAGCCTCTTCTAACATTTTTCACTTTCTATTATTACTATCTAAATGAAAATAAACCCATATTTCAGCTATAGTATAAATAATAACTCCTGCACTGAATATTTTCATGTTTACTTAGTACGTTCTCAAATAACTGAGGAATCTAGCTATTATTTAAAACATTTCCTATCTTGAGCAACAAAATTTGCTTTAGATTACATATGTAAATCATATGAACAAATTTTAGGGTAGCTTAATTTGAGCTCTAGGCTCTATATTATCAGAATGTAAATATGTGAAACATTTTACATAAATCCAGCTAAATGAAATTTTCATTAACTGTGGCAATCAGTGTCCACTAAAAATCTCAGCATAATAGGAAGAAACCTTACTGGCATGTTGTCCAAACCTGAGAACATTACACTTGATATGGTATTCTGCAAAGTTTTTTTTCTTTTGTTTTTATTTATTGTCATTCAAGTACAATTGTCTCCATTTTTCCACCCACCCAAGCCAACTCCACCTCCCACCCTCATTCCTACCCCATTTGACTTTGTCCATGAGTCCTTTATACACGTTCTTTGATGACCCTTCCCCTTCCCCCTCTGTAATCCCCTCCCACTGCCCCTCTGGTTACTGTCAGTTTGTTCTTTATTTCAATGTCTCTGGTTATAGTTTGCTTTCTTGTTTGTTTTGTTGATTGGGTTCTACCTATAGGTGAGATCATATGGTATTTGTCTTTCACCGCTGGCTTATTTCACTTAGCATAATGCTCTCCAGTTCCATCCATGCTGTCACAAAGGGTAGGATCTCCTTCTTTCTTTCTGCTGCATAGTATTCCATTGTGAAAATATACCATAGATTTTTGAACCACTCATTTACCGATGGGCACTTAGATTGCTTCCAACATTTGGCTATTGTAAATTGTACTGCTATGAACATTGGGGTGCATAGGTTCTTCTGAATTGGTGTTTCAGGATTCTTAGGGTATAGTCCCAGCAATGGTATTGCTGGGTCAAACAGCAGTTCCATTTTTAGTCTTCTGAGGAATTTTGCAAAGTTGTAATTCATGTTGTATTTGTTTAAGAATTTCAGATCTCTCAAATTCATCTGGCTTCACGTCTAAAGTAACTTAGAGCAATAACAACATGTATCAATATTAAATAAAATTACTTTGCCAGTATTTATAAGAAGAAAAAAGTTCATTTAAAGAGAAAATTTTGGTGTCATACATGTTTAAAATAAGTAGATATGAAGATTTACCGCCCACTTTTCTGTTCATTTTAGGAAATCAGATATCAAATTCCACAGCTATTGTCCACTGCAATGCTGCTGGCTGCCCATGATAAACATCTGACCATCAGAGACTTCCTACACAAACAGACTGTTACACTGTTCACTCAACAAGATGCCAAAGGCAAGCCACCTCCCACCGCTCCTCAGACCCTTCACCTCTAGGCCTGCAGCTTCAAGATCACAAGATGGATGTAGCAGCTCCAGGCATCACAGCCCCATTAGAAGTTAACAAGGACAGATCACACACAAGTTTTCTGGTGGCTTTCCCCTCTTTAATTCAGATAGGAAATCCTTCCCTTCCAACACATGCTCCCTTCCCTCTCCTTGGCCAGAACAATGCTCACCCTCCAACCATTCACTGGTACAGACTGACAGAATCAACCCAATGGCTTATCCAATCACAGTTCTTCCCTTTGGTATGGCAGAGTTCACCCAGGACCAGCAGATCAGTTAGCACAAAAGGTTAAACTATTTTACATCTATTTTACTAGTTTACCTAAACTAACAAAATGTTAGGTAAAAACAGTAGTTCCATAGAATAAAGTTCATTGTCAGAAATTGAATAGTGCATCAAAACTGGAAGAGATTCTAATGTGTAACAGGGATTTTGTAGCACTCTCCCCTACTGTTTACCCCATTTAATTAGAGTAACATCTCTGAGAGGCAGATGTTATTCCAAATTTAGAGAGTCAGGTAATAAAACTTATAATTAAACTCACATAAAATCAAGTACCTATTTATCAATCTCTTCAAAAATATCATTTTAGCTTTTGTTCTTATTAAAACCCTGGGACATCTGAACTGCATGAAAAAAAATTAAGGAAATTTAAGATGTGATAAAATAAAATTTAAGTGAGAAATTTAACAAAATTAAAGTTGACCACAATCCCATCACTCAGAAAGAGACTGCTTTTCATACTTAATATTATTTGGTAAATGTTTTCCCAGGCTATGATTAAAAGAGTTGATTTGTAATGCCTGGATTGTTGAAAATTTGTGTTAGCAAACCTTTACAAGTATTTCCATTTTGAACTTCCTCATACAAAAATCTTTGAACACAATTTCCTCCTTCCCTTCCTTCCTTCCCTGCTTCCTTCTTTCTTTCTTCCTTCCACACAGAGATCTAGAAGTATAATTGCTAGACAAAGGTAAGAATATATATTGAAATATTTTTCACATCAAATACTATTTCCACCCATTTCATTCTCCATTTAATAATGCTGGGTATTATAATAAAAATTATTGCCAAATTGATATAGGCAGGAAACACTTTAGATTTTCTGTAAATAATTGCTCAGACAGTAGATTCAGCCAACCCTGGACATAGAGAATATGAGTCTGACCGTTGGCATGGGAGCCTGGCCTTGGTCTGAAGAATTTCTAGTTTGGCTTGTCAGGGAGGAGTTATATAGGAAATCTGCTCTCTCTCTTTTCTCTGACCATTGCCTCTTTGGGGGCCATATCTGCTCTTCCCCCCACATGGCCCAACACACTGACTGGTTGAAGGTCTTAAATGCCTTTGGTCTCTAGCCATTGGTGCAGGTAGAGATCACAGGAACTTCCATCCCTAATCCTGCAACACTTAGCCTTCCCTCACTCCTATCATTTTTTTTCTCCAATAGATGAAAATTCTGAGGAACTGAGGCACTTCTACTTTCCAGTTACAGTGCAACTACCCTAACAGAATTAACAAATCAACCCCACCTTTCTTTTAATATAACTGCCCACAACCTTGGAAACACAGTAGAACCACCCAGGAAACAATAAAAACTACTGATGTTACCATTGCCCTCCCCACAAAAGAGATTCTGACTGGATTAGGGTGGAGCCTGGGCATGGGCATATATACTTTATAACTTCCCCCAACATTCAAAATGCATCCAGGTTTGAAAATTACTGATAAGATCCTCAGTGGAGTGAATGTAGAATAAATTCCTGTCAGTTTATACGGGGTGTGTATTCCCTGCCCCTGGTTTTCATTGCTGATGCAGGTGTCCGTATCTATTCCCCTGCACCACGACCCTTTGAATATGGATTGCTCTTTCAATGGGTATCTAGTCCTCTCCATTCCACTATCTATCCAATTACCTTCTCAAAATAGCCATTTGCACATCTAACAAAACTGGAGAACACAAGGTGCTTAAAACAACTCTTTCATCCTCATCTCCACCCCCAACTCCTGCTCATTCTTTCAGTCCTCCCCGTCTCAGTTAATGACGCCACTATCACTCCTCTTATTCAGAACAGAAGCCTAGCATGGAGTCTCGGCTCATTTGTTCTTATCTTTTCTTCATAATGAGTCTTTTCTTCTTGTCCTCCAGAACACACTCAATATGCATTCAATCTGACAGTGCACCACCCCCAGTATACCTGTCTCCATTCTAGGTGCCAGGCTCTCTTGGCCACTACAGTGGCCTTCTCATTTGTCTTTCTGTTTCCAGCTGGGACCACTAAAGTGCAACTCCACACTATACCTAGAAAGACCTTTAAAAAAATAAAAAGCCTCCCCTTACCTATACCATCCCCCAAGGTTTTCTATTCCATAAAAACCCAGTGTATGCTCCTTTATTGTCTAAACTTGTCCACCTCCTCCATTTCACTTCTTACCATTCTGGGTGTATTCATTATGCCTAGGCATGCTGGCCATCTTTCTGTCCCTCAAAGCCCTGGGACTTCATTTTTTTTCTCTTTATTGTACCCTTCTGTCCCAGGTACTGGCATGTCTTGATTCACCTCATCACCTGGGACTCTATTCAACTATCATGACTTTATCTAAGGTCTCCCTGAACTCCTATATGTATTTAAACTTTCTATCTTATAATCCTGGTTCAGCATTTCTCAGTGGTTGATGAATACCCCACCAGAATGCTCCAAGAGGCAAAGGCTTGAGTCATTTTTCTTCCTATTGCAACCCTATAGCTGGGGGCAAACAACATCTGGCAAATAGTAGGTGCTTAATAAGTAACTGAAAAATAAAAGATCTTGATATGGTAGTGTAGAAGAGGAGTAAAACATGCTTACTCATGTCACTAATTTATCAGAACAGATACATTCTGCTTAAGCCATAATAAGCACTTTTTATTGAATAATGTTTCAATATAAACAGAAGAAAACAGAGCTCTAAATTCTCATTCTGTGGAAATTAAATCTACTACTATATTTGAATTTTTTAAAAGTATTACTATGGAAAGAGGAATATGAGAGAGAAAAAATAAGTCAATTAGATAAATTTTAGTTTTCTCCAGAAATATAAAACAAAATTTAACTCAGAATATAAAATCTTGCTTAATAGTTTGCAGAATCTATCAAGATATGCTTTGGAAGAAGCACTTTGGAAAAGCATTCTTTACTCAGCCTTGAGAATCAGCTCTTAAGAGCAATCAACCTGAAGAGAACAGTGTGAGATAGGATAGTGAGAAAATCAGAGAAAGGGTTCTTCCCTCTTCAGAAGCACATTTCCTCTTCTGCTTTGTTTAGTGTGTCAGAAATTGAGACATCAGAGATTGACACAGAGCTCAGTTTCAAACTGAGCATCCCACCTGTCTGGGGCAATCATACTGAAAGGGCATGCTGCTTGAGCCTGCCTTCCTCAAAAACTAGAAATTCACATCCACATGCCTGGAAACTGATATTTTTCCAGTTACCACTGTTGTGGGATTTAAATTTCACAGCATCCTTCTCTTTTTCTCTATAGTGCTTTTCAGCTTGAATTTGTTTTCAAACCATCAGTTCTTAAGTATAAACTAAATATTTAAAATTAAATTTAGCTCCCCCCCAAGAAAAACACTAGCTCATAACATAGATTATATTCAGCCCTTCATAATGATTGCAATTTGCTCCAACTCTCATATATCCAAGCATCCCATGATATCCAAAGCATAAGTTATCTAACTGTTCAGCACTCTGGTTTATAAGATGGTTTGCTATCTATGACATCTGTCCAGGAAAAGTCCAGCCATTGTTAATATAATGAGAATGGTTCATGCAACATCAATGTAACCTGACAGCCAAGAAGAGTGGACTGGAATGCACATGAGTGAACAATGATGACTTCACTGTACTAGTCAGTAGGGGAGGGAGACACCATTGAGTGAGCATGTGTATTGTGTGGCCATCGCATTCAAAATGACTGAGTGAGAAGAGCAATGAATCAGCATCAAATTTTGCATTGAGCTTGAACATTCATCCATGGAAACTATTCAGATGATTCAGAAGGCTGCAACTACGGGCAAAAGGTGATTGCAGCTTCATCACAACAATGAGCCTGCTCATGCATCATGGGTTGGGCAGAGATTTTTGGCGAAACATCCAAACAAACAGGTGACTCAGCCCCACTATGGTCCAGATTTGGTGACCTGAGACCTCTGCCTTTTCCCAAAACTAAAATCACAATTGAAATGAAAGATTATTCAGACTGTTGATGAAATTCTGGAATATATGATAGGACAGCTAGTGGAGATTGGGAGAACTGTGTGAAGTCCCAAGGTGCCCACTGTGAAAGGGACTTAGGTACCATTATTTTATGTACAATGTTTCTTATATCTTGTATCTTCTTCAATAAATGTCTCTATTTTTCATATTACATGGCTGGATAACTTCTGGATAGCCCTTGTATAGATGTCACAGTAGCCTTATGTGCTAAAAAAATAGTCATTATCATCATCATCTCAGTTTTTGATAATGAGGACATTAAAACTCATGGAGATAGACTCCACCAAGCTCAGATATCTAATAGGAGGCAAAACTTGAACTCTTCCAGACTCAACATCCACTGTTCTTTCTACAGCATGCACAGACAGAGTATAAATCACACCATTAAGAGAGTAACCATGACCAAAAGAAAAACAATAACTATCGCAAGCATTCCAATTCCAATTGCTAATCTTCAATCTAATTAGATGCTAACAGCATCAGGAAGTGGAAAACAAACCAACATGAAATGAAATCCATCAGTCCACCAGATTGAATTGGTAGGGGTTTCCTTTAGAGAGCTCAGGTTAAGATAGCTGAGGGTATTTGGACCAATACTCTGAATATGTAGACCTATCAATCTGGAGGTATCTTTAGAATTCATCAATCTGTAATGTAACATTTTCTTGTTTCTTAATGTCAAAGGATAATGACAACATGGTAGATGCTAAGGCAACTTACTTTAATCTTAAAACTACAAAGCTTAAAGGATGGATTCACCAATGATCAGCAAAGCTTTAACAGAGTCAGATTTTTTAAATCCAAATCAAATTAATCAATGCCTGATCTGAGTGTCAGTGATATGCCAGAGCAGGGGCATCTCAGCCAGACCAACCCATGCAGGTAATTGAAGCACCAAGTCTCCCTGCTCCTCAAGAAGACCGAGCCAAAGGGAAGCAGGTGCCAAAAAACAGGGAGCTTCAGGATGTTGGTGTGGACCTGCTCTTTTTCAAGTGGTTCTATTTTTATACTGTGACATTTGAAAATCTGGTGTCACTTAGTGATTTGATGCTCACCCACCTCTTTACCACTGCTGGAGTTCCCTGGGTTTCCATGACACTTATTAATGGGAACAGCAGACTTGTGGCTGCTGGAGGCAGTGGTTATCGCAAGGCCCTGGAAGCTGAACCACATCTCTGGCCCAACAACCATATTATGGAACAGAATAGTGGAAATAAACCATGAGAGAAGAGAGCACTGAGGATGAACCCGGAAAGGACCCAGATGGAAGAGCAGCAGGCAGTCCCCAGACACTGTCTATATTTACAGAGAAAGTCACAAGTTAAGTCCTCTGGGTTTTTAAAAATTGCTATTATTTTTGACTAATATATATGTGTGTTCAAACACTGTTCTTTATCAGAATTTTGCTGGCTATGTCAGTGCAGGTGAAAATGAGCACTGTGGTTTTACTGATGCCAAATAACCCAAGATGCTCCAGCCCCTAAGGTCACTTAGTCGAGAACAGTTGCACCTTATTCCTTATTTGCTGATTCTTCATGACTGTGACTCACTTTCTATCTGTAACATTATTTCTGGGGGTAAAGGTAAAAAAAACTGCCATTGTTAAGGTATACTACACAGCTAGTACCCCTAGACCTCCCCTCTTCCTTACCACACCCTGGGCTGCAGTGAAACCCTGATCATGCAGAGGCATCTGGCCATATACTGCACACAGACAGGAAATGCTCACACATCTCCCCCATGCACCCCACCTTCGAACTATCTGACAATGTTTACTGTCACTTGTCATTAAAGAAATACAAGCTAGAACACCAACAAGACACTATTTTAAAACTAGCTAGTTGGCGAAAGGTTCTTCGGTTAGTTGTTTGTTTTTTGTTGTCCACGGTATGTAACACTTATGACTATGGTGGAGGTGGAAGGGTATGGAAGAATGGACACTCTGATGCTGTGATAGCAACAATGTGAACTGTTCACTCTTTCTAGATGAGAATATAGAAATCTGTGTTTTTAAAATGTAAGGGGTTTTTTGGTGGGATTGTAAACTGGTAAAGCCACTATGGAAAACAGTAAGGAAGATCTTTAAAAATTTAAAAATAGCCCCTGGCCAGGTAGGTCAGTTGGTTGAAGCATAGTCTTGATACACCAAGTTGTGGGTTCAGTCACCTGTCAGGGCACATAAAGAATCAACCAATGAATGCATGACTAGGTGGAACAACAGATTGGTGTTTCTCTCTATGTCTATCTCTCCTTTCTTCACCCACTGTACAAGATCAATCAATAAAAAAAAATAAAAATGGAACTAACATATCATCTGACAATTTGACTTCTGGGAATATATCCAAAGTAAATGAAATTTTAAAGAGCAGCATTATTTTCTATAGCTAAGACATGGACATAACCTAAGTGTCCATAAGTGGATAAAAAAAAACTATGATGTATATATATAATGGAATATTATTCAGCCATAAAAAAATAGAAACTCCTACCATTTGCAACAATATGCATGAACCTTGAAGGCACTATGCTAAGTGAAATAAGTCACTCAGAGAAACAGAGATAGTGGGTGGTCTCACTTACATGTGGAATCTACAAAACAACAACAACAAAACCAATTCATAGAAAAACAGATCAGACTGTAGTTACCACAGATGGAAGGTGGGGGGAAGGGGAATTAGCGAAAACTGGTCAAAATTACAAACTTCCAGTTATAAGATAAAAAAGTACCAGGGAGTACAACCACTATGGAAAGCAGTATGGAATTTTCTAAGAAAACTAAAAATGGATCCACCTTTTGACCCAGCAATTCCACTGCTAGGATTATATCCTAAGAACCCTAAAACACCACTCCAAAAGAACCTATGCACCCCAATGTTCATAGCAGCACAATTTACAATAGCCAAGTGTTGGAAGCAACCTAGGTATCCATGGTAAATGAATGGATCAAGAAACTATGGTACATTTACACAATGGAATTCTATGCAGCAGAAAAAAAGAAGGAGCTCCTACCCTTCGGGACAGCATGGATGGAACTGGAGAGCATTATGCTAAGCGAAATAAGCCAGGCAGTGAAAGACAAATACCATATGATCTCACCTTTAACAGGAACCTAATCAACAAAACAAACAAACAAGCATAATATAACCAAAGACACTGAAATTGAGAACAGGCTGACAGTCACCAGAGGGGAGAGGGGAGGGAACTTCAGGGGAAAAGGGGAAGGGTTTAGAGCAACAAGTATAAAAGACACATGGAAAAAAACTAGGGGGGTGGAAATGGGAGGGAGGTGGGGAGGGCTGGGGAGGTGGGCTGGGATGGGAGTAAAAGACAGAAAACTGTACAAGAACAACAATTAAAATTAAAAAATGAAAAAAAAAAGTACCAGGGAGATAAATAAGTACCAGGGATGTGCTGGTGTACATTAACTGGAAGTACCAGGTAATAATGTACATCTTGATAACTATTGCTAACACTGCTGTATGACTTACAGGAAAGTTGTTAAGATAGGACATACTTAGTTCTCATCAGAAAAAGAAAAATTATTTCCTTTTTTCTTTTCTTCTTTCTTTTGTTTTGATTGTATCTATATGGGAAGATTGATGCTAGCTGAACCTATAATGGTAATAATTTCACAACATATATAAATCAAGTTATTATACTGTTACCTTAAACTTATACAGGATGTATATCAATTATTTCTCAATAAAATGGGAAAAATTATTTTCAAAATCCAAAGCTTTTTGGCTTAATAATAACTTCCCTTTATAACTCTTCAAGATATCTGTGATTTTTGCTTAAAAAATTGGTAGACTTTTTTAAAGTAAATTTTTTTGTATATATATCTGGCCAAAAGTTTCTATCCCATAATGTGGCTGAGTTTTATATAATAATGACCAAATTAGAACAAACTTTATCCTCCAAAGGTGATAAGCTCATTATATGTTAGTATGTCAATATACATCAGCAGAGAGCCACTAAATGTAGCATTTTAGCTATTCTGACATAGAAGTATTTTAACATAAAGTGAAAATGAGAGCTAAAACAATATTGCAGTAAAAACTATACATTTTATAGAGCAAGAAGTTGGGCTAATCTTCAATAAAAAATAAGGGTAGTTATCTCCGGGTGGCAGAATGATAGTATACTTTTATTTTCTTCTTATTGCTTATATTTTCTAATTTTGTACAGTGAACATGACCTGTTTAATAATAAAGAGAAATATGCTCAAAAAACATAAAATATGAACACTAGCCACCTAGAATTTGAATTAAATGTCACCCTGACACTGTCATAACTCAGAGCTATGTTCTCACCAATAGAGGAAACCACATTCTGGTGACGAAATCCCCATACCAACCAACATGCTGGAAATCATGCCATGCATTAAGACATTTATAATAGTGCCTTAGAAATGGCACTATTCTTAGTCCTCTGTTGCTCTGTAACACTGTCAGTTTCATCAACGAGGAATTCTGTTTAACAAAGGGAAAAAGATATTGTGATTATATCCAGAACTGGATAAATTTATTTAGATTTCCAAATAAAATATTTTGGGTGTGCCAGTAATTCTTCCAGGTCTTGTCATATCTCTATTTCTGGAATAAATTTACTTTCAAATGTATATGATATTATATATCATACAGACACACTCACACATATGTATATATACGCATATGTGCACACACACGCGTGTGTGTGTATGGTTCACAATAACAGACCTACAGCTGGCTACCAAGCTCTTTATCTGTCATAAAGATAAAGGATTCTTTCTTAAGGTTGTAAACAAGCAAAGTTCATGGAACTTTAGGACATAATCAAGTCCCAACTATGGTATTACACTGAAATATGCATTACTAAATGTTGAACTGCAAAATATCTCACCAAAAATGTACCCCCACCAAAAAAAAACACCCTTCTGGGAGTAAAGGGGGAGCCAGTGGAATTAGTAAATCAAAAATTCCACTAAGATTTTAATCTCAAATTTAGAACTTGGCCTCAGGGAATCTTTGCCACAAGGAGTCTCAGAAAGTCTCCTCCAACAGCCTCATTTATAAAAGAAACCTGAGGTTTTCAAGACTGAGCAGTCCACCCTGAGGTCTCAAACAACTGAGGAGAGGAGCAGGGCCTACATTCCCAAACCGGCTCCAGTGGCCATCCTGCTGTGCTGTAATTACTTTTCTCCCTTTAAAAATCATTCTTTTAATTAGCTTATTTCAATTTTCCTTGGAAGCTAAGAAAAAATTGTAACAATTAACAAGATTAAGCAAAGGAACATAAACGTCCCTAAGGTAAAACTCTCCAGCCTCTCCCAGTCTCCATGGAAGTCACCTCCTGTTCATCAGATTCTTTTGCTCCCAGTTTATGATATAGTGGAACATCAAAGAGGAAGTGATAGACTAGAAATGTGGAGATTAAAAAAGCTTGCATGATCTACAAACCCCAAAGTCCTTGCTCAGATACCTAAGTGTGCTATATTGCTAATGCCACTCTACTTCCCCACACCACATCTTGGAGAAATGGGAGATGGTGGGGAAGCTGAGCCCAAGTCCCATTCATCAAACAGGCTTTTGGAAACAGCTTTCCTTCTTTGAAACTCTCTCTCTCTACCAAGGCACATGGCAATAACTCTTCTTCATCAAAAGCAAACATATTCTCAAACAGCCTGATTTTCCTCACACAAAAAATTTCTATTTTGGGAGGTTCAGAGGTTCATTTGATTGTGCGTAACTGGTAACTGAAGATTAAAGTGAACTCCCCAGCACAGCAGTGAAAAGAAATTGATGGAGCAGCTAGGGTACTCTTCCCTAAATGCCACATATGAGCCTGTGTCATTTATACAATTCTTGTATACATTTATATGTCATTTATACATTTATTTTTATACAATTCATTTCATACCTTGTAGCTGATATTTTGAGAAAAGAAAGAAGCTCCAGGAGGAGGAACAGATCATTTCATTTGGCAATGTAATAATGTCTGGGGAAATGTGGGAAAAGGCAGTGGCAAACTTCTGCAAAGTGATTTTAAAAGAATCGCTGACCAAAGACTGCCCTTCTCTATGGTTTGCTCACAAAGAGGCTCTCCTGTCAGGATAAAGAGCTCACTGCCCGGCAATCTAATTCAATTTTCACAATGGGAGTGTAGTACATAAAGACTTTCTGTACTTGGCAATTAGTCTTCAAACACTACCACTGAGATATGCAGCCATTCCATGGCAACCAGGATGAAGACACACGTACAACTCACTGTAAACAACCCTGAACAATTATACACTGTGGGATACAAGGGAGCTGGTGGTTACGAACTGGATATGTGTTTGATATGTCTCTATGTTTGTATACGTGGAGAAGTGGGAGAAAATAAAAACACTGTAATGAGAGTTATTTTTTTTTCAAATCTCAAGCATCTATAAAGCTTGTTCTGATGAAATTATTATAATGTCTGCTCTTTAATATCTTTTCAATACTTTTTGCTCAAGCAAAAGATTTCAGTTGTTCCATCCTAGCATCAAAGTTCTTACCACTGATAATACCATTTTTTAAAAAAATTAAGGATTTCAAATTGTAGACAAATTTTCAAGTTTCTCCCTTCCCCCACTCCAAATACACATAAATGGAGCATTTATTGCTCCTGGCCACCTCAACTAGGCAAAAGGCATAATCCTCTCCCTGCTATTCTAGAAGGAACTGTTCAGAAGCCAATCCCTGCAGAGTTCAGATGCAGGAAGCCTATCACAAGGTACCTGACAGTAGGAACTGTTCTTTGCAAGTAGCATATTCTACTGGACCATTTTTTCTACTAAACAATTACTATGTTATCTAGTCATTTAAAAGTAATAGACCTCTTTAGACTTTTACAACACTCAGCCATTTGCAGTGCATTGCAGGAAACAGCATTTCATTATTTATCATAAATTAGAGCTGCTCACTATGAAAGATGAGCATCACTGTGACACCACAGAAGGTCACAGACAAGCCTACAAAACCAAGTGATGAAGGGGAAACACAAATTTAATAGTGACTTTGTTAAGACCCAACCTACAGTTATGCCTCCTTCCTTTCAAAAATCTCTTTTCAGCATATACACAAAGACCCAAATAACTAAAAAAAAGACTACCTTTACCTAAGTAAAAATTATACATAAACTGAAAATATTCCAGGCAAATAACAGTATATGTTAGCTGGCTTATTAGAAATGTTGACACCAGTAAAAATTATCTGATTAGTGAAAAACAGAGGAGAGATGCCATTAGCAATCAACACTAATTTAACATCTGCACTTACACAGTGTTACAGCCCCTCTGTCTGGTAACAATGAGCAACTGAGGAAGCTAGCTAGAGTGATATATCTGATCTTAATCTGGAGGTTCTGCTTTATGGTGAACAAGTGGGTGCCAAGTAATTTTGGCTGTTGATATATGTAAATGAAAAGATGTGGTTCTTGTGTCTCTGACAGGAAGGAGCTCTCTGGCAAGCTTAGCGAGAGCCTCATCTTATCACAGACCCCCTTTGGTGTTCCTGAGGCAGCAGCATCCTCCTCTCTCATTCCTCATTATGCAGTGAGGATATTCAAGGTATCAACAGTGCCACTGCCTTTTGACTGCTTTGCATTGTCAGCACATGGTCCCAAAAGGTGCTGAGGGGCCTCTGGAAAGATCTCAGATGAAACCAAAAGAGTGATGTGGCCATGACTTGGCAAAGGAGTTTTTGCCTCTGAAAAAATCGGATGGCAGTCACAGGTTAATTAATTTCGATGAAGCAGTAAAATCAAGAGATTCTTCTTGTTACTTTTCTGTACATCTCTACTTGCAAAAGTTTATAGACATTTGAAAGCTACTATTTTGGATTAAATCTAGGGCTGTGGTGACATGTCTATGGAAAGACTAAACATTTTAAAACAGCGATTCTACTGCTTTTTGTAGCGCTTTTGAAGAGGCTCTAGAATAAAGTCAATAATTAAAAATATTCAGCATATGTCAAAGACCATATTTTTCATATCTTTAAAGGATTTGGGACAAATTAGCCTTGGAGAATCTTTAGAATTTATTACTTGCTTCTCCCTTTAAATCATCCTAGAGATCTTGCATCTTCTGAAAATTCTACAGACATTGTGCCAATTCTTTGCACCAATCCTGACTATGGTTTCCCATGGCAGCACAGGTATGTCTTCCCAAGCCCTCCCTCCTTTATCAGGCCCTGACTTAAGGAAAAGGTGAGGCTGCCTCACTACTTCCAAGACAGACCCTCCCTGCCCACCAGACCAGACATGTCGCTGGCTGCTCTGATCACTACTTTCTGAAATGGCCTAATATACTTTTCAGGTGAAATCACACACTTCAGCATTTAAATATTCTCTGGAATGTATGTTCTGGTCTTCTTCACAAAACCATAAATGCAAACAATTAATTATCTTTCTTATGCATCATACACTCAAATGCTTGAAAACTGTGATAGTCTCAGACACGAGTATGCTTTTACATGTATGAAACATGTGACAGGTGTGGTAGCCCATGCTGAATCAGAAACACTTCAGATATGGTGAAAGAAAGTTCTATGTAATATAAACACAAGGTACCCGCTCAGAAAAGCCTAAATTGAAAAGGAGAATGGGTATCTGCATGGAGTCTCATTAAGCTGGGATCCTGAGAACAAAGGGAACTGCTGAAGCCTGGAAGCTCCTCCAGTTTGTCAGACTTCCAAGCATGAACAAAAAACTGTATTATGATCCAGTGTCTGTAAATAGAAAAATCCATAAACTCAGACCACCATCCTGGTAACATGAAGTATAGGCCAAAGAAATGTTTTGAAATACTTCTCTGATATTATTAAGTTTGTATTGATGTAGACAAAAAATACACAAATTATATGCATAAAGCTCAATGAATTTTGACAAACAGAACTCCCCCATGTAATAGCCCCCAAGTCAAGAAGCAGAGTATTAACAATACCCTAAAGCCTCATATCTTGGGTCACCTTCCATTCACTACCTGCCTCCTCCCCAGAGATAATCATTATTTTGACTTCTAACATTAAACATTATGTAAACAGAATCATTTGTTGTTCTGACTCTTTTTGCTCGCCAATCTATTTGAGAGCTACCCTAAACTAATTTAAGCACAAAGGCTATATGTCCAACAAATCACCACTTTCCATGAGCCTAAGGAATTTATCTACCTGTAGTCCAACCACCTAACTTTATTATGTGAATAAATACCTTGTGATTCTGGGACAGCATCATGTCCATCTGGGACATGCCTTACAGCATCTAGTAAATCTTTGAAGTGGTCATTCCACCTGTTTTTATTTGACCTAACCCTCCCTTCTCAGATCCAGCACTACAAACTAGTCTTTACATTTTCCTTTCATTTGATCCGCAAAATAGACCAGGTAATTGGTTACTATACACACAACTGATTGATTGATATTGGCTATATCCATCTGTAGCAATTCTATTAAAAACTACCCCACACCTGCAGACTTGAAGAGCCATTAAGTAATTTATTAAACTTCCATCTATTTTATTCCTATAAGATCAAGGCTAATAGTCCAAGGCCCAGGGTAAGGCACTCTGCCTTCAATAAGGCAGTATTTCCCATGAGCAAATGAAATGAGTTTGTATTTCTACACATCTGCATTTCATAGCAAAAACCCAACTCAGCACTTCACTGCTGCCACCATCAAATAAGACACAAACACTTAAGACAAAAAAAAAAAATGAAAGTCTTCACAGACCAAAACCAAAAATTGAACTGATTCTGATTCATGGAGCATATTCTTTACTTTCTCAAAAGGGCTGGTGGGCTGAGACGTGAGTAAAAGACAGATAACTGTACAAGAACAACAATTAAAATTTTAAAAAATGAAAAAAAAAACCCTCTAATTGAAGAGATAATTCATGACCACTAAATAAAACTTAGAAAACAGGCCAAATTCAATACATTATGTAGCAGTCCTATCACACAACACAGACATTACCTCCATTAAGAATTTGCTATACTTCCTTTGAACATAGTTAATATATATTAAATCTGTCTATTAATCTACATAGCTTAGTATAATTGGCATCTAATATAATTTTCCATCAAGAGTTTTAGGTAATTATATAATAAACATTTTCCAATATATTTAAAATTAGTATCCAGCAAAGCTGTCATTTAGAATGCAAGGGAAGATAAAGCACTTCTCAGATAAGGTCAAGTTAAAGGAGTTCATCATCGCCAAACCCGTATTATATGAAATGTTAAAGGGACTTATCTAAGAAAAAGAAAATTAAAAAACAGGACAATAAAATGGCAGCAAACTCACAGATATTAACAACCACACCTAAAACAAAAGCAAACTAAGCAAACAACTAGACCAGGAACAGGAACACAGAAATGGAGATCACATGGAGGGTTTGCAACAGGGGAGTGAGAGGAGGAGAAAAGGACAAAAGGTACAGAGAATAAGAAGCATTGACAGTGTGTAGAAAATAGACAGGGGAGGGCAAGAATAGTGTGGGAAATGTAGACGCTAAAGAACTTATGACACATGGACATGAACTAAAGGGGGGAATGTGGGTGGGAGGGGGTGTGCAGGGTGGAGGGGAATGATGAGGGAGAAATGGGACAACTGTAATAGCATAATCAATAAAATATATTAAAAAAATCTGTTTAAGGGGTTGACAAATTGAAGATTACAACCAGATATAGACAGGTGGTCGATTCTTTGCTTTGAGCGGCTGAGTGAACTCAAATCCATTTTTATCATAATTCTTGCAAGTGAAAAACCAAATGTTTGTCACATCACTAAGCGAATTACAATGATCTTTCCCAATTTCATGTAAGTTTTAAAAAGTAAACTTCATCTAAATCCACAGTTTTAATATTGCCACTAGAGATATGAGCCAATAAACAAGTATGTCGCAACTCAAAAAAAAATCAGTTTAATGGCATTGTAAATCTATGATATAAAGAAAGGAAAATTTATTTTTTTATTTTAATCTAAAACATACAAGTGCACAATCACTTGCCAAATATTTGCCTAAAGAATTCAAGAGTTTTCTCCTGAGTAAATTTCCTTTATCCTTCTGGTGAAAAACCATGCCCAAAATGTGCTGCGATTTTCCAGTTTCAGCATTTTCATTGTGGAATGAGAATGTAAAGCCACAAGTGAAGTCCAAGTTCAAATTTTTTATGGATATGTAAACATGTATATTCTCTCTTAAACTTGCCCACAAAGTGTTCAACAGGCATTTTTAAGTGACTTATCTTTATGGAGTATATCCAAAGTAATCAACTTAGTTCTAACAGAGACCACAACTAATTCATTAGTTTGCACACTATTTAAATACATCAAATGACATAAACAGGGTTGGGAGCTAATAAAACATGTAACACTAAGTAAACATACCTCTCATTTAAAGGCAAAAGCCCTAACAACTGGGGTGATTTAGCATGAAGTAAGCATTTACCAGTTTTTTAAAACAGAACTAGTCTCCTTCTGAAAAGTCAGCTCAATAGAATTCAGTAAAGATAGTGTTTATCAGCATTCTTCCACCCCGTTTTCACTTTATTTCTAGAGTCTCTAGATTTTGCCATGATGCTGACAAAAACGCTTGTTTAACAATAAATTTGCGTAAGCGATCTCATTTCCCTTCTTCTTTATGAGCACAGCTGTCATTCTTAGTCTACGGGATTTGTGCACAGTCTTAAGGGATTTTGAAAATACAGGCTTCCTAACAAAGTATTCTGATCCATCAGCATGGCTATTCAAAGGGTACATAACCCAATCTTAGTATTTGACTTAGTTCTGTTTTCTTCTCATGAGTTTACAAGAGTAAAAAGCCCAATCATCTTTCATTTTAACCAAAAGAATATTTTTTCTTTGTGACCTCTGCTACACAGAAATGTCAAACAAATAAGCACTGATCAGGCCCAATTTGTGCTTTCCTTGGTAGACCATCATGGTCTCACCAATAGTCCTCTTCTTAGGACCACTGGCTAGTCAAAGGTGGGTACCTCATAAATTGCGTCAAGAGGAATTCAGATGTTCTGCAGGAGACACTGCATGTGGTGCAACAGCCACATTTATTTAGTAGCATGGAAATTTGAGTGTCTGTAGAACTACAAAGCATTACTGCACAGGTTCTGACACATTTCACTGGCCAATCTCAGCACGTGATGTGGTAACTACTATAATCAAAGCAAATTTGGAATGGGCAGAGAAGACAATTTTGGTGACATTTTAGGAAGCAGAGAAAGTCTGTAACTGTTTTGTCATTGTTCTATTGAATCATGTACAAGCAGCCATAGGGAAAAACAAGAGTTGAGAAGATCAAGGGATAGAAGTGTAGGAGCCCTGACCGGTGTTGCTCAGATAGGTCACTGATTTGGTTCCAGGTCAGGGCACAGGCCTGGGCTGAGGGTCAGGCCCCCAGTTGGGGACATGCAAGAGGTAATGGATCAATGTTTCTCTCTCTCCCTCACACCCCTTCTCTATAAAAATAAAAAAATAAAAAATCTTTAAAAAATATCTTTGATTGAAATAGCCCCTAAATTTCTCTGTGGACTGAAAACCAAGGTGATTTCTCTGGTTTAAAAAAAGGCTTCCTTTTACCTTAGCAAAAAATGACATACAGCGCAGATGTGCCATTTACGGAATTTACAATGGCGTATGCCACAGTCAACGAGCAGCAGACTTGAACAGGGCAATGTACACTGATAAGGCCATACTGTATCAATGGGTTAGGATCTGTGGTGGGAGAGACTGCCTGCAAAATGGTGTTCTGATCTTCCCGATCCTTCAAACTATGCCACTTGAGAATGTCCTAGGTAAACTCTAAAACCACTCTAAGCCCAGGTAATTCCCTGTATGATTGAGATAATCAGACCTACACTGCAGGCCTAGACAGTTGTCTTTGAGTCCTTGCTTCAGTAAGTAAGTATGACAAACTATGTAAAGGGCTGGTCCCCCTGGCACACAGTAAAACTCTACAAATGACAACTCTAGTTTCTATTATTGCCTCAATTCTCAGGTCCTTTCCAAGGCTGAGATTCTGTGAAAAGTCCTTGTACATTTCAAAAAAGAAAATCCAAGGCAAATAAATGAACAGAATTAAACCAAAAATGGTAAGGAGGGTGTAGTTTTTCTTTTAGTGAACTTCAAACTCCCTGGCAAACCATAGGAACATCATGCCAAGGGTCACATGTGGTCATGGGAAGGGTACCTTATGAGGTAGGCTGATATGTTCAATGACCCTTATCAAATGTTTGGCATAAAAATTCTATTCTGATAGCCATGGCTATAATGTACTAATGCTGAAGTAGCTGCATAGATTCAGATGACCTTTTATTTTTATATATGCTCTTACAGCCTATAGTACATCCATGATACATATTATCACTTCTAGGAAAAGGCCTCAAAGACAAAATCTTATCATTGGAAGCTGTTAAACTTCTATTATTAAACTTAATTCTAAATTTCCTTTGAAAGTTTGTTTCTTACTAGCCTGCTTTTATGCCTGTGCATGGCAATCCATGACTTATGTACAATTGCCAACTTGTCTTGAAAAATAAAGACTTATAAAAAAAGTTATACTTTGAGATATAATTTAGGAGAAAGTTTCCAACCAACACAAGCTTGAAGTAAGATGTTTTGAAAATGTTAATATTAATATTAAAGTTCCCCAAGGTGCAAAGGCATACATCTAAAAGAACTCTCTGATGGATGCAAACAACTAATCCTTTAAAGCCTAAATCACAATACCTCCTAAATTAAGAGGGGAACAGAATGCAATGCAGAACTGCTGGTTTTTATTAACATCTTCTCCAAACTACAAAGATTCAATGAAAATAAGACAGTGTGGAAAAGTAATGAAAAGGAGCCATGAGCCTTCTTTACCAAGAATTTTCAGATTTCTATAGATTCCAGATTTCCAGATAACCAACAGTCTCACTCATTTCCCCCAAAATTTCAGTTCCTCTCTTTGATAAACATATGCCCAAAATAGGCTTTAAAAAACATCTACCAAGCAAAGAATGAGAAAATGATGTGCTGCAGTTTGTGACCAAAGTTCCAATGTGATTTGAGGTAGATTTCTGCACCATATTCCACTGTGTGTGTCAGATATCAGAGAGGAACCTGGGGGAGGTCCTAGGGCACATAGGAGTACTCATCTGTCATTGTGATAAAAGATCCCTCAAGCTTGGTAGCAAACTATTTACAATATTTCAACTGAATTCAATGAGTAAAAATACCTAGCCTGTCCACTTCCCATTTCTCTTGACATTAAAACAGCAGAGGGTTTTGAAGCTCAAATGGTATACGAGGCAAGTCATGCCCTGGCTGGTGTAGCTCACTTGGTTGGAGCATCATCCCATGGGCCAAAAAATTGCAGGTTCAACTCCCCCGGTCAGGGCACATACCCAGGTTTTAGGTTTGATCCCCTGTCAGGCCACATACAAAGAAGGTGGCTGGTTGATATTTCTGTCTCACATTGATTTTTTTTTCTCCCTCCTTCCCTCTCCCTCCTTCCTCTCTCTCTAAAATCAGTGAAGAAAATGTATTTTGGTGAGGATAAAAAAAAAAAAAAAGCAAGGTATTATTATCACCCTCTTAATCCCAGTGGGGAAAGTTAAAGTCCAAAGAGATCAACTTGGTTCTTTGAGGTTGCACAGCTATCACAGGACTCAAGGCTACAAGTTTTTTGTTTATTTGTTTAGTTTTATATTTTTGTTTTTATTTGCATTTGTATATAGGACAAGGGCACCTCAATCCCCTCCAATGTAGGCACCTTGGGACTTCAGACAGTTCTCGCAATGGCGACCAGCTGCCCTACTGTATTCTCCTGAATTTCATCCATTGTCTGAAATCTCTTCCCCTTCAAAGGTGATTTTAGTTATGGGAAAAGCCAGAAGTTGCAGGGGCCAAATCTGGGCTCTAGGGGAGCTGAGTCATATGGGTAACATGATTTTTCACCAAAAAATTCTGCACGAGACGTGACAAATGACAGGAGCATTGTCATGATGAAGCTACCAATCACTTTTGCCCATAGCTGTGGCCTTCTGAATCATAGTTTCCATGGAGAAGTGTTCAAGCTTAACACAGAATCTGATGCCAATTCATTGCTCTACTCACTCATTTTGAATGTGATAGCCACACAGTGCACATGTTCACTCAACGCCATCTACCACCTCAATTACTAGAACAGAGAAGTTATTTTGCACTCATGTGCTTCCAGGCCACTCTCCTTGGCTAACAGGTTACATCAATGTCGTGCAAACTGTTCTAGATATATTAACAATGGCTGGACTTTTTCTGGACAGATGTAGATAAACACACAAATCTTTGTCACCCCCCATGAAAGTCATTAAAAAATATGGTCATGAGTGACTCACATTTTCCACAGATTACCTGCTAAAGGACTCACTTTCTCAACCTACCTCCCTTTAGCCAGCTGGTTGTTCACCTGCCCTCCTCCCCGCAGGGTGATGAACATGGTGAAAAGGGCACAGCCACCAGGCTAAGCTCAAGGAAGCCTGCACATGTCTGCAACAACACTCAGTCAGGGTAACAAACCTGTTTATGCCAGTTGCTCCTATTGTAATTATGTAAGTTAGTTCAATTTTATGTAAGCAAACTATATATGATTGTGGAAATGAAAGATAATTGTAGTTTTTGTTAAAACATGGTTGAATGTTTTAAAGAAATTCCAAATGGTAAATTGTTTTAAAAAATAGAAGGAAATTATGATGAATTATATGGGCAAGAAATTTTTAAAAGATTCCAGGGCAGGGGTATATTGTAGTATTTATGAAGAATCTGGGTTCAGATTCCTTTACAAATACCTTTAAAGAAAAAACAGGTAACTGGAGGTATGGTTTATGAAAAAAACTGAAAAGATGTTATAAAAATATAGATACATATTCAAGAAAAAGCCTTGGCCCTACATCAAGGTATGGGAGAATGAACACTGTACATGTTTTAAGTTTTATTTTAATTTTCTGCTTTTTGAACCATTACTTTTATAATCTATTTAAATTACCCAGTTAAATACCAGAATTTCAATGCCCAAAATTGATGTTAAATATTCATTAAGATGAAAACAACAAAATTATATGAAAGTATACAAGAGCTTATGCTCAATTATACAATTTTGCTGTGGACTTAAATAAGTGCTATCAACATTAGTATGATTGGTATACTAATCTATGTGGGATAAAAAATGACAATTATTTTTCCACCAAGTTTTCGGAATTCCTTAAAAAAAAATTTAAAAAGTAAAAAATAAAGCACCAGGAGAGTTAAGTGATTCAACTGCCTAGACAGGGAGAAAAAAAAATCCCTAACTTCCTACATCAACTTAAACAATCTAATGTCTTACCAAAAAGACTGACTTTTAAAACGACTCAAAAGTCTGCAAAGAGCTTTCAGAAAGAGCCCAATTCCGTGAAAGACTGGGTAAGGGAGAAGTGCATGAAGTCCTCAATGAAACAAATGTGAAAATGGAAATCCAAACTAAACATTTGTCCTAAGACTTTCATTAGTAATTGTATGAGCAGGAAACATCTATTGGATAATTTTTTCATCCAAATATTTCAAAGCTTTAAACTGCATCTATTCCTCCTTCCTGCCTTCACTCTATACATGTTTCTCGAGGAAAAACTTTCCTGCATGCAGACAAGTAAAAGTTCTAGGATCTCAAAATATCTCAGTGGTATTTGTCAACGCAGTACTAGCTCTTTGCCTCACAAAACACAAAAGTCCTAAGATAAAAACAGACTCAAAGGGAGAAGAATGAATTTCAGCTCTAGTCATAAGCAATTCAAATGCATTTTGCAGACATAGATTTATGGCTCTTCCCTTGCTCTAGTATATTCCAGGGCCAACTTTCATGTTCCATTTTCGATACTCCCAGATAGAAAATTGAGATATGTTTGGCACTGGATCTGAGAGGTTATAAGGAAAGAATTTCTACAAAAGAAGCAAGATAAAAATCCGCCGCCTTCTCTCTGTGGTATGGAGAGAAGGTAGGGTTCGGGGGGAAGAAAGATCTTGCTCCTCTACACACTAGACCTCCCAGGATAGCACTGGTTTCAAATCCTACACCAGCAGCCTTGCTTATGGCCCAACTCTGATTTAGAAAACTTGTTTTCTTTAGTAACAGAAGATGCTACAATTTAGCTTTGCTTGTTTGCTTGTTTCTCCTTCTTTCTGACAAGCGTGTAGATCAACACTGTGCATTAAAAAAGTCTAGGGGAAAATACCACCAACATGAAGGTGGCTGGATTCACAAATCAGACCTGTAGAAAGGAATCTCAGTTAGCATTGCCAATCCCTCATCTCAGCCATGAGAAACTGAAAAGGAAGGCTTAAACCACAGACATAATGCACTGAGACCAAACTAAAGATGGCCCTAAAAAGCCTTGTCAGTTCTATGCTGACCCCCATTCCCTTTTCTTCCATCTGGACCGTAAGTGTCTAAAGAGTGAAATGCACAGTAAGACTGAATAAAGCAGAAGTGTCTCACAACCCTGTATTAAGGCCAAAGGAAATCAAAACATACTCAGGTTCAGCACGTGCTCGTGAAAAAAGCTCTCAATTGAATTTCATAAGAAATATTGATCTTGAGCTCTGAATCCTCACTTTACCTACCACACATGATTAGGGTCAGTACCTTCTATGTTTAAATTCCTTTGAAGGCCTAATTCATGTATATAGGAGATAACATACAGGAATGAGTTTATTTAAACAAATTATGTCTAAGGCTGCTTATGAAAGCAACCAAGAGTACTCTTATCCAAATATTACAGATGTTTAAAAGGAACGGATAGGAAAATAGTCAAAGAGAGTCAATGGTTCTCTTCAAAATTATAGAAGGTATGTTGATGTAAACTTTTATTTAAATAGATTTGGTTATATTAAAAGTACCCTAGTAGCATGTTTAAACATGAATGATATATTTTAAATATATTTCTTCACTAAATACACGATTAAGATATTGTGATCTTACTCATTGGTATTAACTATGTACTTTCCAAAAAAAATTACCCATTAAAACTGGCTCTTTGCCTTTAGTATTTGAATTTAGCCAATGACTCTGATCTTTTTAGCTGTTAGAGAATTTTCCTGAGTAACATAACAATTAACACTTGTGTTGACAATATTCTACATATGTGTTTCAAGTCTGAAAACACAGCTCAATGTGATGTAAAAGACTGTTTGACACTGATCAAAATCACTGTTCCTCTACTGTCTGTAGTAAACGTTTCCTTGGCTTGAAAATTCTGTAAACTAACCTACACTTTCAGATTCAAAGTGCTTCAAAGATATTTCTGGTAAAATAATCTACTAGTGGCAATATGTTTAAAGTACTTGTTTCTAAAGCACCTGAAGGTAAGGCTCATCCTTGGCTACTAACTGGGAACTCCAGAGATCCCAGTAACAGAAGAAAGTTTCGGTTCAGCTCATAGTCTAAAGGCTGGAAGACGAAAAGAGCCAACTTCCAAACCCTTCCTCTTCTTCTGCCTTTCAGGTTTAATATTTCTTTATCTCTGATCCTACAAAACATTAGCAACAGACTTCTCTACTGAGCCTTCCACATAACAAAACAGCTTTTACTTACAAAAATCCTATTATCCATTTGCAAGTGTTTATTCTAGAGTGAACAAACCTCTTTGCTCCAAAGAGCTACTACACTGGCTTCATACACAGAATCCTTCTGATTGACCTAAGATGAAAACAACGGACTTTCATTCCATAAGTTTCAAGGTGTTCCAGTGAAGAGCAAAGACCCTGACCATTACAGAATTTTTAAAGAGTCTCAAGAAAACAGGGTATTATCCTTAGCTGTCCGTAGGTGCTACAACACAATCCATGACTTTCATGGAAGGAAGGAAGGAAAGAAGGAAGGAGAAGAAAGAGAAAGGAAGGAAAGAAAAGAAAAAACTACTGAACTATGAAGGTGGGAGCTGGACTAAAGAGAAATTTCTCTCCTGGGAACTTAAGTGACATAATCAAAACAAGTTAAAAATATAAATACCAGACAGGCCATTATTCTTCAGCCCACAGCAGCAGTGTTGAAAATCTTTCAAATAAATCTTTATTTCAGTTTATTAATCATCCTGCAATCTTGGACCAAAATAACAATTAAACTACACTTTTTCTTTAAATTACCATACGATTTATGCATTTAAACTCATCTTTTACGGAAACTATATAATCTCCCTTTCATTAAAATTTCCCTCATTGATATATGCAAACGAGGTCAGTTTCTGCTGGGTTGCATACTTCTGTTTTATCACTTAATTCGACTTCTTATTAAAGGTTTAGAAAAGAGCAAGACCTGGACTCCAGATATGCATAAAACAAATACTTCTTATATGTCTATGTGAACATTGACACCATTAACAGATCCCTCCCCTTTTTCCTTGGGGCTGAGGGCCCTGTCAATAATCATTATTTATTAAACAGTCTGCCATCTCCTCTACAGAATGTAAGAAAGGAGCATGGAGGGGTAGAAATAATTACCTTGGGCTTTTCTTTAAAGACCTCCGGAATGGAACACAAGGAAACCAATTGAAAAGAACTTGAAATACCACCCCCACCCCCAGCCCTGTGTGCATGCTGCCCCCAACCCCCCCCCACACACACAAGGTTGACAAGTACACCCACACTCCATTTTTCTTATAAACTGTCAAAAGAAAAGGTAAAAAAAAGCTGAGCTCTTCAGCATAGACACATATATTTGCAATCCACTGAATATGTTCACACATACACTTGCACATCCTTTATCCCTTCACGAACTCAGGCTAGATTTGTTGAGAGAAGCCTCTAAACACCTACTAAGAAAATGTGTTCTCAAAAATAACTGCTTCAGTCAAAGGAGAAAGAAGCACAAGTTCCTGATTTGACTGCCATTCTGGTTTGTAGCAGTCTCCTTCCTTTCCCTCTTCTCCCTGTCTCCCAACTGACATGTAGCCTATTTTTCCCAAAAAAGAGTAAGGAAAGGCATAAGCAATTTCTCTCTTGGACCTTACTCACAAATACACTAACTCCTAAATTAAAAAAAAAAAAAAAAAGTCATCAAGTTGTCAAGGAATAACACCCAGAGTAAAACCACAGGTCAGGGAAATGAGAAATTACCAGATGACTGAAACCAACTCAGGCATTCCTACTGAAGAGTTAATGATGTGCACTCTTCCTTTTCCCCAGATGTTATGGCTCAAAACAGACATGCACACTTAAGACAGCATAACCAGGCGGTATTTGGAGAATAGCCTCGCACAGAACTTAAACTGAGAGACTGGGGGTTTGTCCTAAATAACCTTCACAGGTTGTACACAATGTTCCCATATCCTGATCAATAGTCACGTCAAGAAGTGTCCTAAGATTTCCTTAGTATAAGAACAAGGTAAGGAGTAAGGATGGGAGGTCAATCAGTCATCTAAAACATGTATAAAGATATAGAGAAGTATACATCTCTTACAGAAATAGAAAGCTATCAAGCTTGGGGTAAACTGGCCAGTAGTGGCAGCAATTGAGCAGAGGTTGAAGATGCTACATTCAAAGTGTGACCTGCTTCAAAAGGGTTGTATGTTCCCATCCCACCTATATTTTTCAGACACAGAAGGAGGGGAGATTAGGTTCACACCCCACCTTTGGGAAAGGAACAAAAGCAAATGCTTGGCAAGCTGAAAAAACTCCTCCTTCATCAGTATCCCAGAGACAGCAGCTCTGCAAGGATCCCTTCATATTTCCCCCTAGTTCACTCACTCTTGGTGGCCACAGAATCAATTTTCTACATCTTGGAATGGCCAGGGGCAGGCGGCGATCAGTCTAGCCCTGGGCTGCAGACAGCCCCATTTCCCTACCTCTCCCAACAGCTTCAAATTAACCCTTGCAGATCCCTGCCAGGGTCAGGGCTGCTCTAAGTGTCTACAGCCTCTTTCTACCAACACTTTCATGAAATCATCATCCCACCGCCCTCCACCGCCCCACAGGGACAGAAAACTTCCCTTGGTGGTTTAACGTCGGTCAATTTGCATTTGCTTTTCTTTCTCTCCTTCCTATGGGCAGGGAAAGGGCTCAAAGCGTTTGGGAAGGCCCTCCCTCCCTTCCTCCTTCTGCTCTCTTAAGGAGCCGGATCCCATAGCTGGCCAGCAGGTCTGCAGTGAGGAGGCATTGCTCTCGCGTTAACCCTTGGAAGGGACTTAGGAGATGAGTTCTCATTTGGGACCCACTGAAGCAGGGCCAGCTATGGAGCTCGACAGTCTGCCCCCCCTCATTCCACATATAAACCCAAACAGACAGGAACCCTTTTCCTCCTTTTTGGCCAGTTTTAACTATCTATCTCACTATGTGCTCCAAACCTGGAACGGAGTGGGGGTGGGGGATGTTAGAAGACAGGCAGCAAGGGGAACAGACAGCAGAAAGAAAGAAAGGAAACTCAATAGTAAATCAGAGGTCAGACAGCGTTTACTTACGAAATTTGGGGCTGGTGCTAATTTCTGGCGTGGTGGTGGTAGAGGAGGAAGACGAGGTGGTTGTAGAAGAGAAGGAAGATGAGGAGGAGGAGGAGGAGGCAGCGACAGCATCCAGAAAGGGAGACAGGGTCCAGGAGGGAGTAGAATCATGAAGGTAGGAGGAGGTAGCGAATGCCGCAGTGGGCCAGGAGGGCATTGCCTGGGTACTGGGGGTTCCTGGCACCGGGGGTCGGGAGCCTGGCGTGCTGCTACTGAAGAAAGGGGCCGTCGTGGACAGGACCGTCGGGGGACCCGCAGTGTTTCGTGCCGTAGTGGAGCGCGGGCTGGCCCGAATGGGCACTCGGTGCCCCGGGAAGCGAGTGGGAGCCCGCGTGATGGTGGTCAGGCGGGTGCTAATCCGGTTGGGCGTCCTGGAAGAGGCGGCGCCGCCGGAGGAGGGGGTGGCTGGGGACGTGGTGGAAGTTGTCGTGGTAGTTGTCTCCATGGCCTTGGGAAAGGAGCTGGGCTTGGAGAGGAAGAAGGGGTCCTGGCCCATTCCCTTGGAGTCCACCAGGTCGGTGGGCACGTATTCCTTGACGGAGCCCACCACGATCCATTTGAGGAGCATTAGACTGAGCCCCAGGCCAATAAAGCCGATGAAAAGAGGCACCACGCACAGCCACGTCTGCTGCCGGTTCCACACGATGCAGTCGCTACAGCGTAACTCCCGGGGGGGCTCGGCCGCCCCTTCGCCGCCGCCGCCGTCCGGGCCCCCGCCCGCCGCCGCCACCACCGCCGCAGCCGCCGCGGTGCCCTCCTCGGCCGAGGCGGCGGCTGCCGAAGCGGCTCCAGGTGGCGAGGCAGCGGCCGCCCCTTCACTCATCCTAGGAGCCGGTCTTTACCTTCGCCCCCCCGAGGGCCGCGCCAGAGGCATGAGGCCGCGCCGGCCGGGCGCGGGCACGGGCTCCGGCGGCGGCGGGCTCGGGCTCAGGCAGCGGCCGCGGCGGCCGCATGCAAATCGGCTCCCTGCCCCCACGCCCCTCCCCCCGAGAGGCGGGCGGCGGGCGGGGAGGAGAGGAGCGGGGGAGGGGACGCGGGCCGGGAGGGAGCGGCCAGGAGCCTGGAAGAGGGGCGAGACGGCCCCCAGCGCCGCGGACGGTTCAGGGAGCAGCAGGGCGCGTCTGCAGCCCGCCAAGCGGCCTTTTGCGCGCCGGGACCGCGGGTCTACTGAAGCTGCTGAGACTGCTGCTGCTGCTGTTGCCGCCGCCAGCCGCTTGCATGTGCTTCAGCCTCGCCGGCATCCTCAGGGCGCCGCGCCCGACCTGCTCCCCCGGGCGCCCACCCACGCCTCCGCCCGGCCTCCCGCCGCCTTCAGGGGCTGACCTGCCCGGCGATGGACTGCCGGGCGTCGGAGAGCTGCATTCCGACACAGGGGTCGGCCTGGCCACCTCAACTGCCGGACCTGGAGCGCAGCGAGTCCGGGCGGCGAGGTGCACCTGTTCTTCTGCCGGCCCGCAGCCAACCCTCGGCCAGCACTCTCTGGGAGAGACCAATCCGAGCGCAGCGCGGAGGGCGAGTGGCCGGGCTCGCCCTGCTCGGCGCCGCCGCCGCCCGAGTCAAACTCCAGCGAGCTGCGCAGCCGCCGCCGCGAGCCCGGGACCCGGGCACTCGGGCGCACAGGGCTCCTGCGGCTCCCGGGGCGGAGCACCCGCTGTGGAGAAAACGCAACAAGACGCAGTGGATTCGAAATCGCTCCCTCGCGCCGCAGCCGGGTCGCGCTTGGGGAGCTAGAGCGGGAAACGGCGTCAGAAATTCCCGGTGCCGCGTACCCGGACAAGGCGGCCTTAAGGGTATCTGGTTGCAGGGTGGGCGCAGTGTGAGCGGAGCTGCCTTGGATGCGTTGGGCTTCAGGCAAAGTAGCACCTCCCACCAACACCTAATGATAGTTTCTTAATGCGCATAATATAAATAAATGATTCAAGCAAATAAACGCAGCCGTCGCGGGCGCTGCTGCAATGGAGTAAGAGGCTGACGCTGCTGGGCTAGGGGCCGGGGGTGTGTGCGCATGGGAGCGCGTTTGCACTCCCCTGCCAGATGGCGGGTGCTTTTGGATCTGGAGAGCCACGTTGCCTTCTGCCCTCTGAGTTCCTGAAAGAGATGGTGTTATTGGACCTAGCAGATTTCCCCAGGGTGATTTATGATAACTTACCTTTTTAAAAAGTACTGTCTGTAAATGTAGATGTATGCACGGGCACACACGGCACAAGGGAACTAATTGTGAGAGGTAAGATTTATAACGATTTGGGATGGCATCCAGAATGAGGTTGGTGGCTTCTTCCCTTGGGTAGAGAGAAGCACCTGTATACCACTATCTCAGGTGCAGTATGGAAGCTGCCTGGGGGAAGGAAGGAAGGAATAAAGAGCCAGCACCAGCATAGTTTATGCTGATGGAGCAAAACTTCAACGCAATTCTCCTCAGATTTCCTGGTCTAAAGCAGAAACCAGGAAAAGACTTTTATTTACAGGCTCCAAAAAATGAGAGGTTGAGTGTGGCAGCCTCCTTATACTCCCCAGCACTATGCAATCAGCGCAGACGATGGAATCAGAATTCTCTTGTCCTGTGGTAGTCTCCACAACGAAGTTTTTAAGGAATTCATTTTATTCACAGGTTGAAAAGCAACAGTACACTGAAAAGACTGCCGGGAACAGAGGATGCATTGAAACTGGAAACCTCTAGGATTTGGTGCCTACGAAAGTATTTTGCACAGACACGGTTAATAAATTATTTTTTGACGGCAGTAATGTGGCTGTCACCTCTTTCAGCTATAACATTAAGGCTTTTCCCACAGGGAAGCTTTTGATTTTTAGTTTGATGGAACATGCCCTAATCCAGTAGTGCTCAATTATGATTCCAACAATTGTTGCAAACCCATGAATCTACATTCCTTCAGCTCACCCAATTGCCCGAACAGTCCTCTTAAGGAAAAATTGACCCAATGTCTTCTTACTGTGGGTTCTGGGCAGTTACTGGTCAGTCTTTTCTGTATGGCAAATAAAAGCTTTCACAGAAAATATGAAATTATATAGTAGGTGCTGCTGTCAGCTATATAAGACAGAAAATTACTTCTCCCAAACACTGCTAGTTCATTGCCCCGACCAACACATTAGTCCTGTGGCCTCTTCTTCATTCCAGGATGAAATAAATCCAGGGTGAAAAAAGAGGGGCGCTGTAATGCTGCAGCTGGGCCAATGCAACTGCATTCACCCAGCATTCACCCCATGTTGTCTCCATGCTCTTTAATGCCTCATGCACATACCTGTCCAAAGTCCCTCCACTTCTCATTTCCACTTGACTATAACAACCTAGTCATGGTTCCGTGTTGAGCTCATTTTGCCCCAGATCCCAAGCCACTGCACTTGACTACCCGTTAGCTGCTCTCACCATGAACATCATCACTAGAGAGAAAGAAAAAAAATGAGTCTATTTATTGGGGAACAGGTCACACCAACCCATTCAAGAAATTTTGGCTGGCACAACTGTCATTAATTTGCAGTTTTATTATGAGGCTCCCTGGTAGCATGTGGTAAGCACTATAATTATAATTGGGGGTAAAGGGCATCCAGAGCTGAGTGGTGGACGCTTGCTGCTAATGAGCAGTCAGCTAGTCAATCCCATGGTAAGGGGTCACAGTCTTGTGACTCAGAGCTTTCTGAAGCAGCTGCAGAAAGAGCTTTACACTCACACTTTGAAGACAGGGGTTCAAGTTAGAACTCTGCCCTTTAATAGTCACTCTGAGCCTCTGTTTTCTCATCTATGAAATGATACTATAATACCTACATTCTATACAAATATATGAGTTATATAGCTCAATGGACTATTCACTATGATACCTTTTAAACATCATTATCAGATAACTTCTTATAGAGATGGGTATGGATTTTTCTAACAAATGGGCATGACATACCTTAGCCTCTCCAGAGCTTTATATTTGCCTGAACATAATCACCTTCTGGATGTCTCCTGTCCTGTGTGATCCACTAACAATTATTGCTTATAATTTGACCACAAACCAACATCTCTATTGAGGTTCAGTTTTTCCTTTCAATGGTGTCAATATCCTCAGGCTGGCAGTTTCAGTGCCATCTCTGACTCCTTACCCCAAGTTCAATTAGTAATCATCATTAACAATACAAGTGTCCTGAGTCCCCTCAAATGTAAGTTATTTGGCAAAGCTCCATTTTAAGAACCACAAGGCTGACCCTGGCTGGTTTAGCTCAGTGGATTGAGTACTAGCCTGCAAACCAAGGGATTGCCAGTTCAATCCCGTCAGGGCACATGCCTGGGTTGCGGGCCAGGTTCCCAGTGGGGGACACATGAGAGGAAACCACACATTGATGTTTCTCTCCCTCTCTTTCTCCCTCCCTTCCCTTCTCTCTAAAATAAATTAAATCTTAAAAAAAAGAATTCCTTAACTAAGATGATACAGAATAAAGATTAAGATTAAATAAAAAAGAAAACACTTCTTAAAAAAGAACCACAAGTCTGGAAGTTAGTGTGGTTGTCAAATACCTCTAATATGTCATCCCAAAATAGTCCCAGCCCAACAGTCATGTGGATTCATCTGGAGCTCTAGACAAGGTGCCACTTCCTGGATAAGACCACTCCACCTATAGACAGTAAACATAATTAGAAAGGTCTTTGTGTCAAGCCAAAAAGCTACCTTCTCATACTTTCATCCTCTCTTCTTGGCCCATTAGTAATATAAGCGTTTTTATGAACTAGCTGCCAGGCATGGAGGATAAAACAGGAAACAAAACAAAGCTCCTAACCTTCATGAAATTTAGATTTTAGTAGGAGAGATGGACAATAAAACATAGATAAATTATATAGTCTATTAGAAAATAAGAATTGCTGTTTTGGTCTACAAAGAATATGTCTTTGTGGTGTAATTACACAGGACATCTCTTCTTCAATTCCTATATCCCTAATCTTTTTACAGTCCCCACAAGCCATGAAGACTTCACACTTCTGGGAGGACCAGGGTACTTTTTTATTATTAGCCATAGGTTCCCTGGATAAATGCGGTTACTACAGAAGCTAGTCTGCCCTGCAGAATCATAACATTCTCCATAATATCCTCTGGAATCTTGTGTGTAGGCAATATGATATCTCAAAACATTTCACAGAGTAAAACTTTACAAAGTGTTAGTATGGATAACATTTTAAGGATTGCATATTTCTTATTCTCTCTTGGTTTAGTCCACTACTGTTATTATAATGATACATATACATTTAGATACATTTTTAAAAACCCTGTGGCCTTGTTTTTAAAAGAGAAGCAGATGGTTTTCCTCATAGGTCTCAACTAGTAACTGTATTTATTTCTTGTGGGCGTGTGATTCTTTTTATATAGGACTTACCCAAAATGTACTGAACAAATCCCCTAGGTAGATCTGTCTGTTCACATCTTGACTTTAAGGATTTGTGCATTATATGCCAATATCATAAATAAGATGGACACTAAAATTCAAAAATTCAGCAAAACAAAAGCACAAAGTAGAAAGGTGGAGTCTTCCAGTTGTAGCTATATCCTAGTCAAAAAGATGATTGTAACAATACTCAGAGTGTTTGCCATGTCACCTGTTTGCACTCTCATAAAGTAGGGAATGCTGAATGCTGTATGACATGATGTAAAGTTACAAGCTTTTAATGAGGCACTGAGATAAAACAGATGTGAAATTTCACTGGGAGTTGCCAGAATACCAAATTTTCAAAATAGGTTAACTAAGAACTGGGTAGATAGCACAACGCCCTGGAGATCGAGGGAGGATATTTGTGAAAAAGATTTGTTTGGCAGAAGCTGTACTCTGAATTTAGAGAGGAGGAGCATAGATACAAGGCTTTCTTACAGCAATATAATAATAGGGGCCTCATAAGAGCATCCTGGAGAGTTCAATATGAGGCCCCTCAGTTTTGGCAGGGCATCATTGGATTGGGCTAGACACGCAGCCTCAAGAATTGCAATCAAGGAGATTGCTAAAGTAGACCATGCCAACAGAGGGCACATGAAGCATCTGCCATGCCATGAAGTCATTAAGTCATCCTGTAGCAGTAAGAGTCCAGTTAGGATGTAAAATGAGTGCAGAGGAGAAGGAGAAAAAGAAAATCATCTGGCAACTCAGTGTTGAAGGAACTGAGTGTCATAGCGCGATATCTATGTAATTTGTTTTGTAAATATTGAATCCAATCTACCTGTACTTTAGGACACCAACATGAGTACTTTATTCTTGGCTCTCAAAGTTTCTGTTAGTGTTTGTCTTATCTAGTTTGTGTTTCTTTGTCAATAATTTTTCCTTTTTTATCCCTGATATCTTCCCCCAAAATGGGTAGATATAGTTTCCCTAGATCATGTCACTGTGTACTGTATTATTTTGAAAAGAAAATAGTGCATCAGAGATTGGAGGACTGATAGATGTAATAATAATTTTACCTTGAAAATGCAATAATCAAGCAATAGCAGAGTACCCAGTGCTTTAGAAAAATCCAGGGAAATGTCTTCTCAGCATAATCAGAAACAAAGATCTCTCATGAGTTCATGTTCTCTTTCCCTCTCTCCTGACTGCAGGATTCCATTTGGCAATTGAGAGCCTTCTCCCCATTCCTAGATGGGGTTAAATGTAAGTGAAGCTGCACATGTAGAAGAGATGCAATGCACAAAGCCAGCTTTCAGAAATGTTTTCTTGCGACTGATCAAAAAACATCTTTGTCTCAAACCTCATTATTCCTGAGAAACGCAGCTTAATACAGGTACATTCAGAGAGGAGTGGATGTGAGTTCATGTTTGTATAAATAACACTGACTTCATCTAACCTGTGTTTTCTAGAATTCTACATTATGCTTTTTTAGATTTGGGGATGAAATTTTCATAATACTGTAGAGGAAAAAAAGCAATCAATTCCCCACAGTTTCTCCACTGTTTTACTTTTTATCTACACCTGAGGACTCCCTGTTGAGCTGTTCAGGGAAATCTGAGGACACTCTTGGCACCAACACCTAAGATCTTTGGTCACACACAACCTGATGTGCCCAATATAGGCCCAACTTCCTGCTTCATCTACCAGAATATTCATATATAACTATGAATTTACAGTTATCCCTCCTTCCACCATACACACAATTTCTTCAGAGGATTATTGGTAGTTAAACAGAGGTATAACTGTTTCCAGGTACTTCAATCTATCTCTTTTTTTCTCCACCAGATTTATTCTTAACATAGATCAATCATCAGTAAAGGACAGAGAAGAAATTTTGGAGTCAGACAGACCCAAATCTGACTTTCAGTGTGGTTTTGTGCATTTGAAAAATGTCATATGTTATGTGCCTATGTTTTGAGTGGCATGTGGTTGACATCTCCCAAATAGTGGCAAGTGTTCTTATTTAATGAAAATCCAAATTGCCTCTGTGGATCACTGTCTTAGGAGCCTGCCTTTTCCAACAAGTTTTGCAGAAGACACAGGAGTTTGGCGCTGTGTTTTTGCCATTAACATGGCAGATCCTGGTGTGCTAGCATGATTCAGGACCAGCAAAGAGGAACTGTAGAGAAGCGCTGACCTTCCAGCCACAGGTGGGGAGTGTACATTTATTTCCTCCACTATGTGCCCCTCCAACTCCCACACCATATGACCTTCTCAAAGGAAACCCACAAAATTAACAGGAATAAGTATTAATAGCTTGCAGCAGACTTGGCCCATCTGTCTTGTCTCGAAGAAAAGATACCACAAAAGGACAACATTTACTTGGTGCCTAGAAACTGAGGAAGAAAGAAGGAAAATATCACCTAATTTATTTATTAAAAATTTTAAATAAAACTAAAAAGGCTAATGGAGCTTACCCCTTGTGAGTAAGGGTCTTGAAGACTTAGAAAATCTGTTCTTTATCCATCTTTTTGAGACTTACTGTTTGGTGAAGGATAATTTCCTATTTTAAAGACAAAGCTCAACAAAGGTACAAATATGTATTTATATTTGTATGTGACCATACCTATAAGCAGTCCTGAAGCCAAATGCAGACAGTACAGGAAAAAAAAGAATACTCGAGGACTACTTGGTGATGAACTTAAAAACTAGCTGCAGAGTTTTGTTTGGAATTACCTAAACAGTATTACAGTTTTGCACAGCGTCACTGATGTCTAGAAATTAAAATAATAATAATAATAATAAATAAAAGAAGTAAGAAAACTAACTTTATTCAAGCAATTGCCACACAGAGAACACCCAGATCTGAAGATCAGCCTGTCTCTGTATGGTGCTCTTGCCTTTGATTTTTATAGAATGGAAGAAAGACTGATTTACAGTTGGAGATGTTTTGCAATTAGATGAAGTGTCAGTAAGTGAGTTGAACAAGAAGTGATTATCTCTGTGTCAGTAGAGTTTTGGGGGAAAGACCTAATTTTAGGTAATCTTCATGAGGTGAACAAGAAGTTGGAGGGTCTATCTGCCCTTTATAGAAAAAAGTAAAAGGGTCTTTGGCCTCATCAAAGGCAAATAAGGGGATCGTCTGATAGCCTTATGGGGGCCATGAGAAAGAGTTTGCAAGGAGTCTTAGTCATAGGGAGAGGGAGGTTAAGTTCTTGGTGGGCAGTCATTTCTTCTAACACAAACGGGTGAAGGGATTTCTGAAAACCAAAATGGTGAGGAAAGTTATGTTAAACATTGCCACTTTTCAAGAGAATAGGGCTCAGGAAAATTTCAACACTGATATTGACATATTTTTTTAAAATTTATAATAGTATATTTTAGTGAAATGAACTTTGGGTGTCCTCATATCTGGGTTTGGTTTGAAAACTAGAATTCAGACTACCATTTTCAGCATTTAAAAAATGTGCATATGATAATAATTATTAGTTAAAATAAGCATCTCATAGAATTATGCTTTCTTTTTTACATGGGAAATAAGAAGTAAAATTTTTTTCCAATATTTGGTACCTTTGAAAAACAGTGAAAAGCATAAGAATTCTATAGATGTGAGACAAAAGGTGTATCTAAAGTTGATAGAACATTCTTTACAGTCTAGTTAACTTAACAGAGACTATTTTAGAAGTCATACAACTATATAAGTAAATTGTTTGAAACCATGGATATGAGCTTATAAAATTTATAAAACACACAAAGTATATCAAGGATTTTGTTGTCTGTCTTGGAAGTTTGACTAGCACTTTTTTTCAATTCAAGAGCTCAAAAATCATTGTTTTTAATTAATGTTGAAAAGTAAGCATGTGAGAATATCTTCTCTTTTGATTATAAACTTCTTGGTATATTTGACTAACATATTGACCAACAATTTTTTCTGCCTGCTTGTGCCTGCAGTATGTGTGTGCACTCACATGTGTGTGCATGTGTGTGTTGATAGATATAGATATAAATATAAAGGAATAAGCAAGGGCATAGGAGCAGATTTTTTATTGAGTATCTAGAATAAAGTGGTATAGGAATGGCATTGTATGCATGAATTGGAGAAAAGTATACACTGAACAATGATGATTAGATTCCAAACACAAATAAGATACAGAAGGTAAAAACAAATAATAACTCTTTGGGCTTTTTTACCCAAAGGAATTTCTCATCGTTGGGAAATGCAAAATTGACCCCCCTAGAGACTAACCAAGCCAACTGTCTTCAATTGTACTTTGTGGGGAGAGTCAATTTCGCTTTGGAAGCACATAAGAAGAGTTTAGAATAGCAGCCAACTTTAGTGCTGATCATTGCCTGTATGAAAAACCATCCACCTGGAACTGGAATAAATAGATTCACTCAGCTATGACCTCCTTGAATTACTGTAAATGGAAACAATTTATAATTTCTACTACATGGGATAATATTAAAAACCAAAATGACACTCTCTATGGTTAATAGTTTAAAGAAAACATTAGGCAAAAATCTCAGAATCATCATTTTGGAAATGATTTAAAGACAAACTAATCTTGGGAAACATTCAATTAGCAAGGAAGTATTCCCCTTTTATGTAGACCTGATAGACAATGTTGGTGCTCTTTTGCCTTAAGGCAGATCTGCAAACAGTGATACAATACTTGCCACCCCCCACACAGCTCTCCCTGCCGTCCTTTTTCTCTCTGGAACTTCTAAAGAAGTAAACTCACAATTTGCATTCCTAGTGTTCTCCTGGCACACATCTGATTTCTACAGACAACTGATTGAATTGAAGATAGCTCTTAGGCAAAGCATGATTAATTCCCTGATTTTGAACCTTAAATGCACCCTTACCTTCTCTGATCATGGAGATATCAGAGCGAACCCTAGTAGAAACTCTAGAAATCCCTTCTAGTCTTGAAGAATGACAGAAGATAACTCATGTCTTACATCCAAATTTATAAGAGGGATCTAGAAAGATTTAGATGTTACATCAAAAAGTTTGTCAACAATAAAATTTGTAGCAATCAACAACTGTGTGGAAGGAATGTCCTAGAGGGAAATATACCTCCTTCACAAAAATCTTTCAAATAGTCCTTTCTAGAGGACTATTTCTGGAGGCTGCATTCTAGTGATTCTATGAAGTAACAGGACACACTCAAGATCACCTCATTCTACAAGGCAATAGGTAAAAAGTGACAACTTTAATCTTCAAAGCTTTCAGACAAACATTCATTTTTCAAATTATCCAAGAATTTCCTTTCCCTGTGGAAAAATGACCATTTTGTGTCTGTCTGTCTGTCTGTCTCTCTCTCTCTTCCCTTTTAATTAGAACAAAAGTCATGTGTGTATGTGATAAAATATGGAACATCGTGGGTTTGTTCCCTCTTTTGTTTCCAGGCAAGGTATCAGAAATGTCATCCTGGAAGAAGAGAACTCTACACATCAAAGATGGTCCAGCATGCTCTGCTTTCAAAGACACCTTAAACTGAGTTGCAAACACTCTGGTAAAGCCAAAACACATTTCTGAAAACACAGGTATTACACATCTGATGGATTTAGAACATGTGTGTCAATAAATCAATAGGTAGAGTTGATGCTGTAATAAGTAAATTCTTGACTCTTTGATTAATTAAGGATATGGGCAGTAGAAAAGGCAATGAACAAATAGAAAACTTAAGCTTGAATCTTTACTACTCTAGCAAAATTATGGGACTTTGACTCAGTTATATAAATCCATCCCAGGTATATATACCCATAAAATGTGGGAAACACTGCCTAACTCCAGGATTATTATGATATTAACAATGAAAAACAATTGTAATTATATTTTGCAAATTTTAAAACATTGTCCACATGTTAAAAAGCATTTGAATACTATTAATGCAACTAACAAAACTTTACTACTTCCAATTATAACTTTATATTGCATCATATGAAAGATATATGACTCTTACTGTTAAAAAAATCTCAAACTAAAAAGATGAGGCAAGAGAATCCAAAATGGTGGTGGAGTAGGTGGAAGGTCCACTCACCGGCACTCAGGACCAAACTGGAATTACAACTAAAACATAAAACAATCATCCTGAATAACCAACTGAAGATGAGCTGAAGAGATATCTTATAACCAAGAATTTATAGAAAAAGTGACATTGACACTGGCAGGGAAGTCCGAGATGCAATAAGGGCTAGCCCTGCTCCCACAGGATGTGCCTGAGTTTCCAGGGGGATACCTTAGCTGCAAAGATTCCCCCTGAAAATCTATGGTCACAACACCAAGCCAGGCTCCCCAGCCCAGAGCATCAGAGCTGGGAAGAGGTGGCCACATTGCATCTGGCTGTGAAAAGCAGTGGGATTTCTCTCTGTCAGAGAGAGACAAGAATCCACGAGATACACAGGCACACAAAATTTTGGTTGCAACCACTCACCCTGGGTTCTGGTGGAGGGAGGGCAAAGACGACTAGAGTCACATGAAGAAAGGCTGGGGTTTGTGACTCTGGGGAGAGAGGGGTCAGCTGCCAGGATCCCTTTGCTGAGTCACTCTCTCATACTTCAGATGTCATTTTTTCTGGGCCGGAGCACTACTCTCCATATGGAATCAGCCTGTGGGAAAGCAACAGCCCCATTCTTTAGCCTGTCTAGACTCTTTCTCACCCCACCCTGCTGAGCTTATGCCCAGATGAGGAGTCAGCTGCCTTGTATAGGGTGTAGAGGTCTAAGCAGACTCAGGGGATGCCAATGACTGCATTGTGTGGCTTTAGGGTTAGTGTGATTCCATCGCTTTCCCATGAACCTGACTTGTGATCCCCCTTCATTTGAGATCTGCTAGTCCCACCCTCTGGGCTTCCAGTGGACTCATTCTTTGAGTTTGGGTGATCCCACATGCTCAATTCCTAGTGGCTCTGCCCTGCAGAGGTTGGGGCAAAATTGGAACAAACTGAGTTGTGTGGCTCTGGGGTGGGAGCCTCAACCCCTACCTCCAATGAAACATAGCTAGGACCACCCCCTCCTGGTAGATTGACTACACCATCCTCCCGATTCCCTGCAGCCCCACCCTGCTGAGCTCTATCTCCTCTTGGCAGAATCTGGTACAGAAACTGAGTTGTGTGGCTCTAGCACAAGGGACATTTTCCCTCTCATGTCCAAATGAAGCAGAACCCTCCCTTCATACAGCCAAATTTTGATCTGCTTGGTCCTGATAAACTGAGGGCCTCACCCTGATGACTCCCTGAGATCCTATCCCAGCACAAAGGTATATGAGCACCCAGAATGGTGGCAGCTAGACTTAGTACACTCAGGGACATTTTTTGAGTAGCCTCAGACCCAGCACGGGCACTGAGTTTGAACCTGTATTAATCTTGTGAATACCTGGTGACTCATTGAGAACATATCTCACATAACTTGAACACCACTAAGGGTTCTTTCAGTGATTGAGCTTAAAAAGCAGCTGGCAGGTGAGGCAGGCAGAGGTAAATCTCAAGGTGCCTGAAGACTTTTGAGGACATGCCCCCAGGCCTGATGCTGTTAGAGGCCAGCCTTGGTGCACAGCTTTGTCCTTACTCCACACACCCAGGTCTGGCAAAGGAACCCACAAATTATGGATCACTTGTAGCTCCAAACAGGTTGCCCAGGGCCAGCCACAGATAATGTCTGACATTGGCCCATACCAGAGTCTCTCATAAAAGGCCCAAAACTAGCACAACCAGTGACTACCTTCAGAAAACATCAAAGCAGGGTCCAATTAGCTTCAAAATTGTCACATCTAAAGGGAGAACCTGAAAAGTACCATACCCTGCAGAGGCAAATTCTGTTTTGTATAATTAGCACCTGCACAGCACTTCGAATGCTGTGGTCAAGGTTGAGCTTCACGTTTTGCCCACCTAAGGGATGATTTCATGTGTGAATGGGCCAATAGCGATCAAGACACAATCACAACAGGAAGGTCTACATAACCCACACAAGGGACATTCCTAAATCACCCAGCACAGGTGATCAAGTAGACTGCACCACTGGACCCCAGAGGAGATCTGCTACATAAGGCCACCCCACAAAAACTGAAAGTCATAGTAAGTCTATCTAATACATTAAAACAAACACAAACAGGCTGCCAAAATGGGGAGACAAATAAACATGCCCCAAATAAAAGAAAGGGGAAGTCTCCAGATAAAGAGCCAAATGCAATGAAAGCAAACAATTTATTAGGCATGGAGTTTAAATCAATGATTATAAGGATATTCAATAACATGAAAAAGGGCATAGAGCCCTGGCTGGTGTGGCTCAGTGGTCTGAGTGCTGGCCTATGAACCAAAGGATCACTGGTTCCATTCCCAATCAGGGCACATGCCTAGGTTGTGGGCCAGACCCCCAGTAGGGGGTGCATTAGAGGCAACCACACATTGATGTTTCTCTCCCTCTCTTTCTCCCTCCCTTCTCCTCTCTCTAAAAATAAATAAATAGAATATTTTTAAAAGGCATAGAAACCATAAAAAGAACTAGTCAGAAATGAAGAATACAATATCTGAAAATGTACTGGAAAGAATAAACAATAGGTCAGATAAAGCAGAGGATCATATCAGTGATTTGGAAGATAAGATAGAAAAAGAACACTAAATCAGAGCAAAAGAAAAAATAATTTTAAAAAATGAGGATAGTTTAGGGACATTTAGGGCAACATGAAGATTAACAACATTTGCATCGCAGGGGTACCAAAAGGAGAAGATAGAGATTAAGGAATCAAGAATCTATTTAAAGAAATAATGACTAAGATTTGCAGATGGCAGAGGAGTAAGTAGAAGCTACACTAACCTTCTCCTGGGACCAATCTGAAATTACCACTAAATTGCAGAGAAATCATCCAGAATAAACAACTGAACAATAGTGGAGAAAAGCCTTGTAACCACAGACAGAGAGAAGAAACAGTTTCACCACAAAATGACTGGTATGGAGTGGGGGGGAGATGTGAGAAGGCTGGCTGGGCTACCAGACCACAGCTGAAGTGCTAGAGGAACATTTCAGTGGGCTCCACCTGAGAAGTGTGGGGTCTAAACCCCAAGCTGGGTACCCCAGCCTATAGCACCAGAGCCCCAAAAGAATCCAGACAACATTCAGCTGTGAAAAGTGGCAGGGTTTCTCTCTGCCAGGGATAGATGGCTCAAGTCACAGAGAGCCTTTTAAAGAGTCAACACATAAAATTTTATTTGTACCCGTTTACTCTGGGCTCCAGCAAAGGGGCGGGGGGGCATGGTAGACTAGAGACACTTGAGGAGAAACTGAGGATGGTGGCTTTGGGGAGAGAACTGAGAGAGCAGCCACCAGGATCCTGGTGTTGAGTCATCCCCTGTACTGCAAGAGCCATCTTGCTCAGGCAGACCCTCCCCTCCAAGTGGCATCAGCCTAAGGTGATGCAATGTACTGCCTCACCCTGTGGTTCTTAAGCCTGACTGCTGATTATAGAGTGACTAGTTAACAACTGAAGAAATCAGCCATAGAAAGTGGATGCTTGGTATTCTTGGACAGGCTATCTAAGGCCATACAGGGATATCATCTGACATCACCAGATGCAGATCAAAAAAGAAAATACAGTGGTAAATAGTAGATGCTACCAAGATGAATTCCACCATGTTTTTTTTTAATGATTTGCGATATTTTCTCTCTGCATAACTTTTTAACACTCATTTCATGTCCTTCAAATTTGTACATATTAAGTCATTAGATTTTATATTATAGTTTACTTCAAATCTCATATTTTGCTCCCCCCCTTACTCTGTTTCACTTTCTTTCTTCCTCTTGTTATTTTCATTTTAACTTTTGTTTTCTCTCATGCTATGATTTATTTCCACTCCCAATTCTTACTATTTCTCCCCACTCCAGCCTCTCAAAATCCTTTTTCTGGCAATTGGTCACCTCACATTCTTTTTCCTGCTCTTAGAATACCCTTGTTCTCTCTCTAGTGTTATCAAACTTTGCTGGTTGGTTGTGGATATGCTAGTTGTTGTTGAATTTCTTGAATTTTACCTCTAGATCTTCACTATTTTTGTATTTCAATCTCAAATTTTACCATTGCTCTCTCCTATTACATTCTACCTTCCTCCTGTCCTTTTTTTAATCTCAAATTTAAATTTTTCCCTGCCTTAGCCTAGTTTTTGCTTCTCATTCTTAGTATTTCTTCTCCCTCTATCATCTCAAAATTACTCCCCTTTCTTCAGGACATCTCTTACACTTTTCTTTCTTTCTTTTTTCGCTCTTATTCCCATTCCACCTATATTAATCTTAGCTCATTTGTTTTAGATAGTGCTGTGGTGGATCTTTTTCTCCAATTTGGTTTATATTTTTTTATTTATTTACTTATTTTTTTCCTTTTTCTTTCTTTCTATCACTATATTTTATTTTTAAATTTCTGTTTAAACCTAATACTATGCACTTTCCTTCTCTTTCTCCATTCTGCCCTCTTCATCCCCTTTTTTATGATGTAAATTTTACTCTCTTTCTCTATTCACCTTGCCCTGATTCACTGCTCTTATTATTGCTCCTTGCTCTACTCTCTGAAAATAATTGTTCTTTCAGTTAGTCATCTCCGATCTGTTTCTACTTTCTTGTAAAAGTCTTAATCTCTTTAAATCGCAGGTGTCAAACACAAGGCTTGCAGGCCAAATCTGGCCCTCCACCTTGTTCTATCAAGGCTGGCACCTGTTTCTACACAGCGGCAGCACTGAGTTCCTTCACCCTAGTTAAGGAGTAGTTACATTTATACAGTCCTAAGATTATATTTGGTCCTTTGAAGGCAACCATGAGGCTAATGTGGGCCCTGGTGAAAATGAGTTTGACACCCCTACTTTACACCTTTATTAATACTGGCTTATTTGTTGTTAATAGTGTGATTGTGTGATTGTGTGGGGGGAGGGGTACTTTTTCTGGCATTGGTTTGTTTCCTGGGCTGTGTGGTTTTGTTCTGGCAGCACCTGTATAGCAGAATACAAGATGTGGTGGGCAGAGAGACTCTCAGTCAACCAGCTGGAGGGAAGGATCCACCAAAGAATGACTCAACAGCAATCAACACCCAATTAAACCAGAGAGTTAACATAAATGGCATAAAGAGAATCCCAAGAGAATCAAGTTCAGGACATCAAAGAGACTGCACCACTGAATTACATAGGTCTCCTACCATAGAAGTTTACACCACAAAGGGATGGAGTAAAAGGAGATCCGTCTAAGAAGCAGAAACAAAAAACAAAAGCACCTAAAATGGGGAGACAAAGAAACAACCCACAATCAAAAGGAAAGGAAGAATCTCCAGAAAGAATGCTAAATGAAATAGAGGCAAGTAAACTATCAAACATTGAGTCCAAAATAATGTTTATAAGGAAGCTCAATGAAGCTCAGTGAGAACTACAAAGTACTCCAGAGAGGCTGGCTACAAAGAAGTTACTGCAAACTATATCAGCATGAAAAAGAACATAGAAACTATCAATAAAAGCTAGGAGGAAATGAAGAATACAATTTCTGAATTAAAGAATATAGCAGAAGAAATTAAAAGCAAGCTAGATGAAGCAGAAGATTAAATCAGCAAGATGGAGGACAAGGTAAAAAAAAAAAAAAATTCCCAGAGAAATAAAACAAAAAAAGACTCAAAAACAATGAAAAGAGTTTAAAGGAGCTGCAGGAAAACATGAAACATAATAATATCTGTATCATAGGAATACTAGCAGGAGAAAAAGAGGAACAAGGGATAGAAAACCAGTTTGAAAAAGTAATGACAGAAATCTTCTTTATAACTTGATGAGAGAAAAAGTTATGCAAATCCAGGAAACACAGAGGGTCCCAACCAAATGAGTCCAAAAAGCCCACTATAAGACACATCATAATAAAAATGGCAAATTTAAACACAGAGAGAATATTAAAAGCAGCAAGGGAGAAATACCTAGTACCGTAGAGGGAACCCAAATAAGGTTATCAGCTAATTACTGAACAGAAAAACTACAAGCCAGAGGGAATGGCAAGAAATATTCTACATAATGAAAAGCAAAGGCCTGTAACTAAGCATACTCTACCCAGCAGCAACTCATTTAAAATGGTAGGTGAAATATGGTGTATCCTAGACAGAAAAAACAAAAGGCTAGGAGAACACATCTTCACAAACCATAATTGCAAGAAATACTAAAGGGACTGCTTTAAGAAGATGAAGAAAAAGAGAGAGAGGGACACAAGAACAAAGGGGAGAAATGGCAATAAATAAGTACCTATCAATAATAACCTTAATGTAAATGGATTAAATGTTCCAATCAAAGCCATAGGGTATGTGAATGGATAAGAACGTATGACTCACATATATACTTTCTACAAGAGACCCACCTCAGAACAAAAGAAATACACAGCTGAAAGGGAAGGGTTGGAAAAAATATTCCGAGCAAATGAAACTGAAAGAAAGAAAAAAAAGCTGAGGTAGCAATACTTATATCAAACAAATAGATTTGAAAAAAAAGTCATGAAAGGAGACAAAGGAGGACACTATATAAAACTTAAGGGAACTTCCCTTAAGTGTATATATATATAAAATATAAATATAATAATAAATAATATAATATACAATATAATATAATTGTAATATAATTATATATAATATGATGTTATATAATATAAATATAATAATAAATAAAAATATTATATATATAAAATCTCCAACATAGGGACACTAAAATATATAAAGAAAATCTTGCAAGACTTCAAGAAAGATATCAACAACAACACACTCATAGTAGAGGATTTTAACACTGCTTTGTAAACAATGGATAAATCTTCCAAGCAAAGAATCCACAAGGATATTGTGGCATAGAACAACACTCTTGATCAAATGTATTTAATTGAGATATATGGAACCTTTCCTCTCAAAGAAGCAAAATACACATTCTTTTCAAATGTACATGGAACTTTTTCAGCTAGGTCACATGATAAGTCACAAAACAAGCCTCAACAAACTCAAGAAAATTGAAATCATATCAAGCAACTTCTTGGAACACAATAACTTGAAATTAGAAACCAACCTCAAGGAAAAAAAACTGAAAACCTTCAAATTCATGGAGACTAAGTAACATCCTTTTAAATAATGAATCAGTTAACAATAAGATCAAGAAAGAAGTCAAAAATTTCTGGAAACAAATGAAAATGAACACACAACAGCTCAAAACCTACGGGACACAGCAAAGGCAGTCATGAGAGGAAAGTTCATAGCAAAACAGGCTTATCAAAAAAAAAATAGAAACATTTCAAATAAACAACCTAACCCTACATCTGTGAGAACTAGAGGAACAACAATAAACAAAGCCCAGAGTGAGTACAAGGAAGGAAACAATCAAGATCAGAGCAGAATTCAAAGGCATAGAGACTAAAAGAGCAATTCAAAGGATCAATACATCTGCAAGCTAGTTCACTGAAAAGATAAACAAACTCCACAAATCTTTTACCATATTCATCAAGAAAAAGAGAGAAAGGACCAAAATAAATAAAATCAGAAACAAAAGAGGACAAATTATAAGTGTTACTACAGAAAAACAAAGGAATGTAAAAAAATACTATGAACAACTATATTCCAAGAAATTTAACAACCTGGGAGAAATGGACACATTTCTAGAAACATATAATTTTCCAAAATTGAATAAAAAAGAGGCAGAAAGCCTGACTAGACAGATTGCAATTAGTGAAATAAATGCAGTACTCAGAAAACTCCCAGCACACAAAAGCCCTGGAATGGACAGCTTCACAGGCTAATTTTAGCAAACATTTAGGGAAGAGCTAATTCCTGTCTTTCTCAAACTATTGTAAAAAAATTCCAGAAGAGGGAAGACTCCCAAACTTTTTTTATGATGCCAGTACTATTCCAATTCCAAAACCAGAAAAAGACACACACAAAAAGAAAGAAAACTACAGGTCAGTATCACTAATAAATATAGATGCTAAAATCCTCAACAAAATATTGGTAAACTGGACGCAGCATATATTTAAAAGATCATAAACCATGATCAAGTGGGATTCAACCCAAGGAGGCAAGGATGGTATAATATTCACAAATTAATAAAGATAATGCACCCCATAAAAACAGAAAGGAAAAAAACCACATGATCATATCAACAGACATTGAAAAAGTATTTGGTAAAATACAGCTCCCATTTATGATAAAAATACTCAGCAAAGTGGGAGTAGAAGGAGCATACCTCAACATAATAAAGGCCTTATATCAGAAACCTAGAGTTGACATCATACTCAACACACAAAAACTAAAAGCTTTCCCACTAAGATCAGGAACAAGAAAAGAAAGTTCGCTTTCACCACATCTACTACACATAGTATTGGAAGTCCTAGCCACAGCAATCAGACAAGAAAAAGAAATAAAAGGCATCTATATTGGAAAGAAAGAAGTAAATCTGTCATTGTTTTCAGATGACAGGACACCATACACAGAAAACCTGTAGGCTCCACCAAAAAACTACTTAACCTAATAAGTGAATTTGCAAAAGACCAGGATACAAAGTTGATATTCAAAAATCAAAGGCATTTTTGTATACCAACAGTGAAAATCAGAAACAGAAACTAGGAAAAAATTCCCATAGCAACAAGAAAAATAAGTACCTAGGAATAACCCTAACCAAGGAGGTAGAAAACCTGTGCCCGGAAAACTAAAGAATACTGAAGAAAGAAATTAAGGAAGATACAAAAAATGGAAGCGTATACCATGTTCATGGACTGGAAGAATCAATATCATTAAAATGTCCATGCTACCCAAAGCAATCTATAGATTTAATGCAATTCTCATTAAAATACCAATGACATATCTCATGGATATAGAACACATATTTCAAAAATGTTATGGAACCATGAGCAAACTTGAATAGCCACAGCAACCTTGAGAAAGAAGAACAAATAGGAGGGATCACAATACCTGATAGTAAACTATACTACAAGACCATTATAATCAATACAGCCTCGTACTGGCTTAAGAACAGACACATAGATCAATGGAATAGAATAGAGAGCCCAGAAATAAACCCATGTTTCTATGGTCAATTAATATTTGACAAAGAGAACAGAAGCATAAAATGGAGTAAAAGTAGCCTCTTCAACCAATGGTGCTGGGAAATTTGGAATGGTATATGTAAAAAAATGAAACCAGGCCACTAACTTACATCATAAGCCAGAATAAATGCTAAATGAATAAAAGACTTAAACATAAGCTGTGATACCATAAAGCCCTAGAGGAAAACATAGGCAGTAAAATTTCAGATATCCCATGGAGCAATATTTTCACTGATAGGAAAAATACCTTGTCATACTCTAGGACAAGGGATATAAAGGAAAGAACAAACAAATGGGACTATATCAAATCAAAAAAAAATCTACACAGCTGAAGAAAATCACAGAAAGGAAAAGGGAAACAATCATATATGGAAAAATATTTGCCAGTGATACCTTGCAGAAGGGTTTTATCTCCAAAATATATAAAGAACTCATACAACTCAATGCCAGCAAGACAAACAATCCAATTAAAAAAATAGGCAAAGGACTTGAACAGATACTTCTCTACCAAGGACATACAGAGGGCCCATAGTCATTTGAAAGGGTACTCAACATCAGTACCATCAGAGAGATACAAATTAAAATTACAATGAGATACCACCTCACAATGGTCAGAATGGCCATCATAAATAAATCAACAAACAAGTACTGGTGAGGATGCAGAGAAAAAGGCACCTTAGTATACTATTATTGGCAATGCAGACTGGTGCAACTGCTGTGGAAATTAGTGTGGAATTTCCTCAAAAACCTGAAAATATAACTACCTTTTCGATCTAGTGATTCTACCACTTAGATTATACCCTAAGAATCACGAAACACCAATTCAAAAGAACCTATGCACCCCTATGTTCAATGCAGCATTATTTACAATAGCCAAGTGCTGGAAACAGCCCAAGTGTCCATTAATAAATGAGTGGATCAAAAAAAAACTATGGTACAATTACACAATGGAATACTACACAGCATAAAGAAAGAAGGAACTCCTGCCTTTTGCAACAGAATGGATGGAACTGGAAAACATTATGCTAAGTGAAATAAGCCAGGAGGTGAAGGACAAATACCATATGATCTCACCTAAAACAGGAACCTAATGAACAAAACAAACAGACAAGCAAAACAGAACCAGAGGCATGCAAGCAAGGAACAAACTAACAGGGACCAGATGGGAGGGAGTAAGAGGATGAGAGAGGAAAGAAGGGGAAAGTCCTAGTCAAAGAACAAGTGTAGATTACCCATGGATGTGAATAAAATGGTAGGGATTGACTGTGGGAGCTGGAGGGGAGTGGGGCGGGGCACAGCAATGGGGTAAATTGGCACAACTATAATAGAGCAACAACATAAAAGTAAATAAAATATAAAGGCAAAAGAAAATGACTGTGAACTACTATAACCTGGTGAAGGAAAAAGACACAGAATTCCATGAAGTGAAGAGAGTCTCAAACAAAATTAACAAAAAGAGTCACAAAAAAGACATATCATAACTTAAATTCCAAAGTGAAAGACAAAGAAAGAATCTTAAAAACAGGAACAGAAATACAGTTAGTTACCTACTAGGGAGCTCCCATAAGAATATCAATTGTTTTCTTGATTGAAATATTCAGGCCAGAAGGGATTGGCATGAAATATTCAACATGAAAGGATAAAAAAACCTACAACCAAGACTACTTTACCAAGCAAGGCTGTCATTTAAAATTAAAAATGGAATAAAGAACTTACCAGACAAGAAAAAGCTGAAGGATTTTGTTACCACCAAATTAGTATTACAAGAAATGTTAAAGAAGAAAAAAGAAGAAAAAAGAAAAGAAAAACAGGGGAACATAGTTAAAAGAATAAAATGACAATAAATATGGACCTATCACCTTGGACACATGATTCAGTTGTTTGGTGGGTCATTCTATGTGCTAATGTGTTGACAGTTTGATTCCCAGTTGGAGGATGTATGGGAGTAACAAATCGATGTTTCTCTCTTGCATCGATGTTTTGATGTCTCTCTCTCTCTCTCTCCTCCCTTTCTCTCCCTTCCTCTCTCTAAAAATTAGTGGGGAAAAACATGTCCTTAGGTGTGGAGTATAAAAAATAATAGAAAAAATATATATAACCATCAATAATTACTTTAAATATAAATAGCTTAAATACTCCA
>PVKU01005454.1:94823-123316 GCA_004027475.1 Anoura caudifer
AAAAAAAAAAAAAAAAAAAAAAAAAAAAAAAAAAAAAAAAAAAAAAAAAAAAAAAAAAAAAAAAAAAAAAAAAAAAAAAAAAAAAAAAAAAAAAAAAAAAAAAAAAAAAAAAAAAAAAAAAAAAAAAAAAAAAAAAAAAAAAGGAAATCAAGACCCATATATGTCCTGTCTACAAGAGAACCCACCTCAGAACAAAAGATAAACAAAGACTAAAAGTAAAAAGATGGAGAAAGATATTCCAGGCAAATAGGAAGGGGGAAATAAGCTTGTGTAGTAATACTTATATCTGACAAATAGGCTTCAAAACAAAGGCCATGTAACATACAAAAAAAGATACTACATAATGATAAAGGAGCAACCTACCAATAGGATATAACCACTTTAAATATTTATGCACCCAACATAGGAGCACCTACATATGTAAAGCAAATCTTGATAGACATAAAGAAATTGAGAATAACACATTAATAGTAATAGATTTTTAACATCCCATTGACATCAATGGATAAACATTCCAGAGAGAAAATCAACAAGGCAATGGTAGCCTTAAATGATACACAAGATCAGATCAATTTAACTGATATCTGCAGAGCATTTTATCCTAAAGCAGCAAAATATACATTCCTTTCAAGTGCACATGGAACTTTTTTTTAAACAGACCACATGTTAGGACACAGAACAAATCTCAATAAATTTAAGATTAAAGTCATATAAAGCATCTTCTCTGATCATAATGGCATAAAACTAGAAATCAATCACAGGGACAAAAACCCTGAAAAACACACAAAAACATGGAGGCTAAATAACATGTTAGTAAACAATAAATGTGTTAACAATGAGATCAAGGAAGAAATCAAAAGATACTTTGTAACAAATAAAAATGAGAACACAGCCCATATTCTATGGAAAACAGTGAATGTAATCCTGAGGGAAATTCCTAGCATTACAGTCCTACCTCAAGAAACAAAGCTTTCAAATAAACAATTTAATTTACACTTAAAGTAACTAGAAAATGAACAAACAAAGCCCAAAGTGAGCAGGGGAAAAAAGGAAATAGTAGAGATCAGAGCAGGAATAAACAAAATAGAGTCTAAAAAACAATACAAAAGATCCATAAAATAAACAGCTGTTTCTTTGAAAAGATAAACAAGATTGACAAACCTTCAATGAGACTCATCAAAGAAAGAGATAACCCAAATAAATAAAACCAGAAATGAAAGAAGACAAATAACAGCTGACACCAAGGAAATACAAAGGATTATAAGAAAATATTACAAATACATACCAACAAATTGGACAATCTGAATGAAATGGATAAATTCCTGGAAACATACAATCCTATAAAACTAAATCAGAAGAATCAGAAAACTCTGAATAAGTTGATTACAACTAGGAAAATTTAGGCAGTAACCAAAAATTCCCACAAAACCAAACTCTTGGACCAGATAGCTACACAGGTGAATTTTCCCGAACATTTAAAAAAGAACTAACACCTATAGTTTTCAAACTATTCCAAAAAATTCAAGAGCACGCGAAACTCCTGAACTCATTTTGCAAGGCTATTAAGTATCACCCTAATTTTAAAACCAGATAAGAACACTACAAAGAAAGAAAATTATAGGCCCATATCTCTGATGAATATAGATGCTAAAATCCTCAGTAAAATATTAGCAAACTGTTTTCACTAATACAGAAAAAAGAACATACACTATGATCAAGTGAGTTTTATTCTAGGGATGCAGGATTGGTACAGTATCCACAAATCAATAAATGTGACACACAACAGAAATCAAATGAAGAATAAAAACCACACAATCATACCAATAGATGCAAAAAAAGAAATTTATAAATTCCAGCACCCATTTATGATAAAACTCTCAGCAAAGTGAAAAGGGAACATACCTCAATGTAATAAAGGCCATATATGCAAACCCAAAACAAATATCATATTCGACTGGAAAAAACTAAAATCTTTTTTTTAAGGTTGGGAACAAGACAGAGATAGCCACTTCCACCACTCTTATTCAACATAGTACTAGAAGTCCTAGTCACCACAATCAGACAAAAATAAGAGGCATCCTAATTGGAAAGGAAGAAGTAAAACTGTCATAATTTGCAGGTGACATAATAACATATATAGAGAACCCTAAAGATTCCACCAAAAAGCTATGAGATCTAATAACTGAATTCATTAAAGTAGCATGATGCAAAATAAATATCCATAAGTCAGTTACATTTTTATATGCCAATAATGAACTATCAGAAAAGGAAATTAAGAAAATAATCTCATATAAAAATGCATCAATAATACCCAGGAATAAATTTAACCAAGGATGGAAAAGATTTGTACTCAGAAAATTACATGACACTGAAGAAAGAAATGAAAGAAAATAGAAATAAGTCACAGCATATATCTTCTTCATGGATAAGAAGAATTAACATCATTAAATTGTCCATACTACCCAAAGCAATCTATAGTTTAACTGCAATTCCTATCAAGCTACCAAAAAAAATGGTGTATTTTCAAAAAATTTTATGGAACCAAAAAGACCTTGAATGGCAACAGCAATCTTAAGAAATAGGAATAAAGTCAGAGGAATCAGACTACGTGATATCAAACTATAGAATACCACATAGTAATCAAACCAGCATAGTAATCAAAACAGACATACAGATCAAAAAACAGAATAGAGAGCCCAGAAATAAACCCAGAACTTTCTGGTCAATTAATATTTGACAAAGGAAGCAAAAAAATACCATGGTGTAAAGATAGTCTTTCCAATAAATGGTGTTTGGGAAAATTGGACAGATACATGCAAAAAAGAAAAAAAAGAAACTACACAACCTTCTTACACCATACATGAGAATAAACTCTAAATGGATTATTCTTAATTATTAGACCTGAAACCAGAAATATCTTAGAAGAAAAGATAAGCAGTAAAATATCAGACATTTCATGTAATAATATTTTTTCTAATATATCTCCTCAAGAAAAATAAACAAATGGAACTACATCAAACTAAAAAATGTTTTTGCACAGCAAAGAAAACCATCAACAAAATGAAAACACAATCCAATGAATGGGAGAACATATCTGCTGAGGATACTTCTGATAAGGGCTTAATATCCAGAATTTATGAAGAATTTACACAACTTAGCTCCAAAAAACATACAATCCAATTAAAAAAATGGGCAAAAGTTCTGCACAGATACTTCTCTGAAGGCGATATACAGATTGTCACTAGACATAGGAAAAGATGCTCAACATCACTTATCCTCAGAGACACCCAAATTAAAACCACAATGAGATATTACCTCACATCTGTCAGAACGGCCATCATCAATAAACAAACAAAAAAATGTTGGCAAGGCTGTGGAGAAAAGAGAATCCTAGGGCATTGTTGATGAAAATGCAGATTTGGTTCAGCCATTGTGTAGAGCAGGATTCTTTCTCAAAAAATTAAAAATGGAACTTCCTTATGTCCCACTGATTCAACTGCTGGTTATATATTCAAAGAAACTCAAAACAATAATTCAAAAGAATATATGCACCCTTATATTCTTTGCAGAGTTATTTACAATAGCTAAAATTTGGATGCAGCCTAAGTGTCAATCAGTAGATGTGTGAATAAAGAAGCCATGGTACATTTACACAATGACATAATGAAACACAATCAGCTGTTAAAAAAAAAAAAAAAAAAAGGAAAGAAAATCTTACCCTTTACCATAGCTTGGATGGTTCTGGAGAGCATTATGCTAAGAAAAATAAGCCAGTCAGAAAAATACAAGTATCATATGATTTAATTTACATGTGGAATCTAACAAACAAAATAAATAAATAGATAGATAAAAACATAGTTATGAATACAGAGACCAAACTGACAGCTGTCACAGGGGAGGGAGTTTGGGGGGCTGGGTGAAAAGTAAAGGGATTAACCAAAAAAAGAAATCCTCATAGACACAGGCAACAGTATGGTGATTGCCAGAGGGAAAGCGGGGTAGGGGGATGTTGAAGAGGGTATAGTGGGGATAAATGGTGATGGAAGGAGAATTGACTTGGGGTGGTGAACACACAATACAATATACAGATTATATATTATAGAATTGTACACCTGAGACCTGTATAATTTTATTAACCAATGTCACCCCAGTAAATACACTAAAAAATCTGAAACTGAAATGTAAAATAATATATATTTTTACAATTTTAATAATAGGTGTCATGTTTTGTGCTTTTATTCTATCTGAGTACCTCTCTTCCACCAGAAGACAATTGCTACCTAGTGTACAAATACCCAAAGACAAGCACTGGCCATTCCTTGAAAACTGCTGCCTTGGAAAGTTTATAACCAAGAAGAAGAAATACTGTCTTCACTACCATTGTTTGCCCTGAAGAATTGGGGTGTAAGTTAAAAGGCTAATTTGGATCCTTTCTTGGTCTTAGGTTACCTTCATTTAATGCCCAAACACTTGAGATATATATATATCTATATATATTGATATATATATCTATATATATAGATATATATATATCTATAAATATATATTCCCTTTCATTTCTCTCGGTGCTGCTGGGGCCAGAAATTTTAAGCTCATGTCTTTTGTAGCTCCTTTCAATTATTGTTGGTTGTTTAGTCCACTGTGTTAAAATAATGAAATCCAAATTAATAAATGGGTCCTGTGCCAACTTAAGACATTGTTTATCAGATGAGGAACACTTAGGGATCTAGCAAGTCCTCAGAGTCATGCTTATCACTACTTTACTGATGGATTAGTGCCTTATATATTAGAGACCTCTTGTAGTAAGGACTTATCAAATAATATAGTCTATATACTAGTCAAAAAATGTCTCCTGTATCTAATTGTGTCTTTGGTAAAGAAAAGTATTAAGAAAGATGTCAGCAAAATCATGGAGTAAAGAGCTCTATATTATTTTCTCCTCCATAAAAACAATAAGGAACTTGGCAAAAGTGGTCCAAATCTACTTTTTTTAGAACTGTAGAAACTAATCAGAGCAGCAATCTGGGGAGCATTTTAAAAATGGCTGAATCTTGGTAAGAACTGTAAAGCTGTCCTAGTTTCATTCCTCTCTCTAGCTCCACAGTAGCCTTGAAAACCAAAAACCTGCAATCACAGTGAAAAGTGGCAAACTGGGTAGCGAAAAATGGAGTTAGAGACATCTGAAAGCTTTATGCCAGGGAATTGTCATTTTTTGACCTATTTGGTGATTCCCTGTAAGACCCAATTACAAGGCTGACTACTTCATATGACTCAGAGCTCATGCTATATGCAAAGCCTATCCCCTGAGGATTTGTTTTTTAAAAAATTAGAGGAAATTGTATAACTTTGTACTGTCTGAAGCAGTATATTAACAGTTGGGGCAAACAATAAACTAATCAAAAATCTGAAAAGAAAAAGCTGGAGAATGAGGCGTCCATAGGGCCTTTTGAAAACTTCAAAATATTTGTCAGAATACAAAAGACCATGCACATTCAGAGGACTGTACACATGCCCTCTGAAAACCTGACAAGGATCTAAATTTTCTTCTCTGACAGAACTTGAGGGTCTGCATAAGCAGGAAGTGAAGGTAAATTTAGGCAGACTTCCATTGCCAGAGCACTGAAGACATGCCCCAACAGATCCAGAAACATTTAGCAAAGACTGGGAGACTTATTGGTTTCATATATTTGAACAACTCTCTGTCAATTCATTAACTAACCAGTAAACAACTGCAAAGACTTCAGTGACCACATAAAATTTTAAAGAATTAGACCAAAAAATTTAGCAAGCAATCAACAACTACTACTACAAACAGCAATAACATCAAGCTGTAAAAAGAGGAAAAATATGATTTCCGGAGTTGTTACATTATATTATATAAAATGCCAGTTTTCAACCAAAAATTATGAGACATACATAGAAACAAAGTATGACTCATACACAGGGAAAAAAAAAACAACTTTTCCTTAAGAAGCCCAGATTTTGGATTTAATAGAAAAAGACTTTAAATGAGCTATTTTAAATATGTTCAAACACATAAAGGAAACCATGTCTAAAGAACTAAAAGAAAAAGTATGAGAATTATGTCTCACTAAATAGATAAAAGATCAGTAAAGAAATATAAATGATAAAAAGAACTAAATATAAAAGTCTTGAAAAGTACAAAAGTTGTAATTTTACTTACCATATGAGCTCAACAGCAGATTTGAACTGGTGGAAGAAAAATATCATCAAACATAGAGATAGATATATTGATATGATCATATTTGAGGAATAGGAAAAAAGGAAGAAAAATTAACAGAGCCTCAGAGACCTGTGGGACAGCATTCAGTATACCAAATAAGCATAATGGGATTCCTAGGAGAAGAAAGAGAGGAAGAAGTAGAAAGAATATTAAAAGGAATAAAGTCCAAAAACTTTCTACGTTTTATTAAAAAATGTTGATTTACAAATCTGAGGTACTCAACAAGCTACTAATACAAGCAATTCAAAGAGATCCACAACTTGATACAGAAAATATTTAAAAATCATGTAGCTAGTAAGAATCTAGTATTCGAACTCCTGAAACAATAAAAGACAAATAACCCATTTATAAAATGAGCAAAGATTTTGAATAGACATTTCTGAAGAACAACAAATAAAATAGATACAAGCAGCCAAGAAGCAGCATATAAAATTTACTCAGTGCTCATTATGGAAATGCAATTTATAACCAAAATGCAATAGCATTTTATACCCATTAGGGTGACTATTAAAATTTTAAAAAGGACCATTAGCTTTACAAGGATTTTGACAAATTGAGACTCTCATAGTGAGAATCTTGAATTGTGTGGCTGTTGTGGAAAACTGACAATTCTTCAAAAGTTAAACATGAAATGATCTTATGACTTAGCAGTTCTTCTCATTAGTATATATCTAAGAGAAATGAAAATAAAGGTTTACACAAATACTTGTACATTGTTGTTCATCACAGCATTACTAATAATGGCCAAAAAGTACAAATAATCCAAATATTCATCACTGATGAATACACAAACAAAAATGGGATTGGCATACAATTAAACATTATTTAGCCATAAAAAGGATTAAAGCATGAATAATTGTTGCACTGTGGATGAATCTTGAAAATGTTATACTATGTAAAAGAGTTAGACTTAAAACACCATTTGATTTCATTTACATGAAATGTCTGGATTTGGCAAATCATTAAAGATCAAATGTAAATTAGTGGTTGCTAAAGACTGGTGGGAGGGAGGAATGGGAATGACTGCTAATGGGTACAGGGTTTCCTTTAGGGGTAATTAAAATATTCTGAAATTACTTAGTAGTGATGGTTGCTTGATCTTATGAATATGCAAAATATCACTTTTATTATGGATTATTTATGGAGTGTAAATTATATCTTCCCACAAAAGAGAACTATTATAAGATCAAATATTATCAACTGAATTTACATTGTTTTTAAAATAGGGAAATATTTCATGTTTGTTAAATACCTATAACATATAGGCACTTTACATATATTGCCTCATTTTATATCTCATAACATCCTGTAGGACCTTATGCAAAACAGAAAATCTCAGATTCTGCCCTAGACCTAGTAAATCAAAATCTGCTTTCTAATAATGCTTCCCATGTCCCATGATTCTTATGCCTTTTACAGTTGAGAAACAATGATAAGGCTACCATGAGAGATTTCTATGAATGTAACGAATGTGAGTCACCAAAATATCAGGTTTCCTTAGCAGAGGTGGTACCAGCTACATATACTCAAACCAAGATTAAATTATGCATTCATCCTATAAGTTGACTTTCCTCTCTTTCATCATCTTTAAGGATGTAAATTTGGTGAAAAAAGGAGAGTTTGTATTAGGTTTATTGAAGGGTCAGTAGCACACTGGACCCTGTGTTGATGCTGTTTCTCATCTCCACCCTGAGCCTCTTGCTTTACTGGATATGCCCATTCCCTTTACTTGAAAACATGGCTGTCTCAAGGCTGTAGGTGTAGGTCTCTTTACTGAGAGCTGAAGGTAATGGAGGGAAATTCATCACAACACATCAGAAAAGATAACTTACAGTTGACCTGTTAGACATGTCTGCTCTTCAAAGTTTGTAAGCTACCACCTCTATAGAACATTTCCCACCTAGTCTAACCAGGGGGCGCTCTTCTCTTCTCACTGAGTTGCTCCTTGAAAATCCGTACTTCTTACTTTGTTTTTTAAGGCAACTCTATTCTTTTTCTTCTTTTATCCACTTTCTGAGGGCTCCTTATTCAACACAAGACTTTACACAGAAGTTAGGCATCACTTATGCTGAGCAGACCAAGGGCCAAGTACCTTTGGGCATAGGACTTTGGATATAGGTTGTAAACCAATGGCTTTGGACATAGGCTGTAAACCAAGCAGTGTTGCTAAACTACTACTCTCTGGCAAAGGAATAGGCTAAGCATGGATTTGTAAATTATAAAACATGCTAGTTAGTCTGGACACACACAGAATTTTCATTTTGTCTTTGCTTCCTCCTCTGATCCTTTTTGTAAGCATTTTTCTTACCTATTTTTTAAGCAAGTAATGTGACAAAAATTGCAAGTTACCCAGTCATAAATTGCAGCCCCAAAGGTCTCCTAAAATTGAAGCAATTCTCAATTCATTTATAGCATAATTCTTAAAATTTTTAAAACAAAGTGTTAAGTTTAAAAAATTTTGAAGTCTTATGCTAGACCTCAAGAATGAAAAATATTGTTCTGTTTATCACACTGTTATAAACAGTGGGTCCTTCCTTCCTTCCTTTTTTCCTTCTTCTTTCTGTCTCTCTTTTTTTTAACGAATGCTATATGTGAAAATTGGAACTTCTTTTAATTTATGTTTCTTTGATAATTTTAATCTAGTTATCTTTTTATTTATATATTTACTAATTTCTTTTTGTCAATTGCTTGTACATACTTTATATATATATATTTTTTTTATTTTCCATATTAATGATGCCAAGGCAATATCTCTGCATTTATCTCTGCCTTTAGAAATAATTCTTTTGTAAATATTTAGATTTGTTCCCTTAAATACACATTAGGTAATTGTTGTAAGCACAGTTAGTGCTCTGACCAGATCCTCTCCAATTCCTTTTGCCATTTTTGTGTGACTCCCCCCTCCAGTTCCCATGTGCTTTTGCTCTAGGTGAACGCAGTGTCGCTCTTACTGGTGGGACAATCTTCAGGATACTGGAGCCTTTTTGATTGAACATGTAGAGAACTTGAAATATCTAGGAGTATATATTTCTACCAGTGGTGCCCTTAACCTTGCTTGACTGACCAGAATAACAATGTGAAAGTTCAGCTCCCCTTGCTTCAGTTTGGTAGAAATTCTGAACAACCTTTTCCCCTCCATAATTTGGCTGAAGCCTTTTTCTGCAAGACATTTTGCCCAGATCACACCCTTGCTAGGGTCTTCTTTTACCTTTTCAGTTTCCCCTACTCCCTAACTAATCCTCTCTGAGAATGAACACAAATCTTCTGGGCAATCTGACCTATGATACTAATGCATTTCTGTGAAGAAAGGAGAGAGAGAATGCCTTGAAAAGATTTAAATTGTGGAAAATCAAAAGAACTAAAGGTACAATGAATCTTTACATTCATCAAGCACAATTCATTGCTCATTTTTCAGATATGGAAGTTAACATGTACCAAGAGACAGTATGCAGTTTTTGCCTAACATCATACAACTTGGACTAGTACAAATACCTAATTTGGTCACTTACAAGGGATCAGCATAGTGCATGCTCCTGGAGCCATACTGCTTCAAATAAAGACCTGGCTCAGCTGCTTCTATTTTCATGACTCATAGCATTTAGCTAAACCTCTCTGCTTCAACCACTTCGACTATAAAACTACTTTGTATGGTTAATGTCATTATTAAATGAAATAAAACAACCTAAGGAATTAGAAAAATTGCTAATGTGTTGTAATCATTACTAGAAAAAAGCTACTTAACTCAGTATTTTTATGTTATGTAAACTTAAGCTAATTAGTTAAAAATGTTATTGTAACTTATTTCCCAAAGTACTTAATCATAGCCTTCTTTTATTCTTACAAAAAATTTTATATTTCAGAAGAGGAAGTGGATGCTTCAAATAGAATCATATGGATGTTTTACAACCTGAGAGAGTTATTTATCTCCCATATCCCAGCTATGTAATAACAAACCACAAAGAATGTAAAGGACCGAGATGTAGAAGGCAGTGACACCTCCTGTGACAGATCCTAGGACAGGCTTATTGTTGCAACTTAGAAAACCAACAATGCTAAGTACAAGTCAGATAAGATACTGCAGCCCAAGCAATGACCAACTGGGTAGCTGCACTCAAAGAATTTATTGCAAAGCTCATGAATTCCTTTTTGAAAATGAAAGGAAATCTGGAATAATCTGACTACCAGATAATTTACTGTAGTAGGAAGAAGGGACACAATGTGGATTCCTGTATTTGTGAAGATATCTGTGAAACCAAGCCTGATGAATATTTAACAAGATTCTTTGGATGCATCCTACATGCAAATTGAGGATATGGTCATACCACATCCATTACACACAAGGCACTGTCATAGGAACAAGAGAGTGGAAATAAGCACATTTGCCTTAGATAACCTTTCAAGTAAAATTGAGGTTGTTTTAACATCCAAAATTTGATTAAAATCCTCAATTATAAGCCTGTTAAGAATACCTGATTGCCAGATTCTCTTTGTGTAAAACTACAGCAACTAAATGCTAGAGTAAATTTTAACTCGCAGCCAAAAACAACACCAAAATGCCATTTTAAATGTTCAGAAAAGCCTACTTCAAATAAATTCCAAAATAACAAATTTGCATGGAATCACAAGCAGTGTCACATCATATAATCTTCCTCTTCATTTTGCCTTTTTATGTGTGTTCAGGTTAAAGATATGGCTCATAAATATCATTTACAGATGGAACAAATTTTTCCCAGAGACTTTACTAAAAAATAATGAAATACCACTAAGGACTTTTACAAAGACTGAGGAAAAGCTCTTTCTCACAAATGCATGACTGAGGGGTTGCCATATTCTGGAGGAAAGTAACTCAGATGAAGGAGGTGAGCAGATCTCTTTAGCAGCTAAAATAGCACTGTCACATTACAATAGGATAAACACAATGAATAATTTTTTAGTTTGTAATTATGTAATTCTCAATGAATTTTAATTTTATTATATTCATATTAATTCATATTCTGTACATAAATTAAAACATTATTAGTAGTTTATATAGTATTATTTCAAGTGTGCACAAAATATACTATTCCTCTTTTATTAGATAAGTGTAGTAAGCATTAATCACAGAAAACAACTTTAAGGAAGGACTTGGATTTTCTCCCAAAAACCTTGATCCTTCTTCTCCTGCCACTTACAATAAGATTTTCATAGTTCAAGGGTAAATTATGTCCCAAGGACAATAAATGATATAAGTGTCAAGGATGACTACTAGATTTCTGGTTGGACAGCCTGGATATATAGCGGTGCTGTTGCTGAGAAAGGGTATTTTGGAGGAGAACCATATTTGTGCAGCTCATAAATTTGTGGCGTATTGAATTAGATAAGTCTGTGGAGTTATATAAAAGTCTGAGATTCACAGAAAGTGTAAACATGTATATAAACTACAAGTGCCAAATAAATGTTTTCTTTGTGTTTGTGTTTGGTTTTACTCTAAAATGTGTCCTTGGAAAACCAAGAAATGAAAGCTCTGAACATGCTATAGTCGGTTACTTGGCATCCAAGATCCATGTGAAAATTTCTCTGAATACAAATCAAATATGACTTGACCTGGTGGGAAACATATAGACTTCAGTAGGACAAAATTTACCTTGAAATTCTCAGAGACTCAGAGGTCTCAGAGATAGACTATTGCCTGGGTGAAGACTATGTACAATACATACCACTCATCCACAAGCATGGAGCTCACACTGGGTTATGGAAAAATGTCTTAGGTATAGGCAAATTCTTATCAAATATACCCTGTACCATATGGAAAGCAAAAATAAAACAAATGATTATTCCTCTGATGGAAACTATTTTTAGAGTTTAAGTTAGATTCTGCATGTGAAAAATATGGGAGATTTGAAGACTGTATTATACTTCGTGGTCATGTTTTTGAGAACTAAAAATATAGTTTAAAGTATTTTATTTCTAAGCATTACTTTTCCAAAAAAGGAAGTTACACTGTCTCAACATTTTTCCACTTTCGTATGACAATCATCATGATATTTGGTGTTTTCCTAAAGGATACTTATTTAAATCAGTTAGGGCCCATCTCAACCCTGCTCTCACTGCAGCAGCTTTTGTTCACAACTCACATTAAAATCAAGCCATTTCATTTCTTATTGGTGTGTGATGCTAACTCAACTCTTCCTATTCATGATTCCTTTTTCTTGTATCAACTCTGTAGTGCCATGTGATTTAGAGGCATAAGCCTAGAAATCTAGACTCAGATTATGACAATTTGCAAGGCTAGTAACTTTGATAGTGGAACCCAGCACACTAAATCAAAGCACAGAAGTGCAAGTATTTGCCTGACCAGACAGGGAGTTTATAAATGCTATATAATCACAGTGCCAAAAGATGAAGATAAATGATTCTGTGTGAGCCAAATGTTGTGTTGTGATCTGTCTTGAATATAAATACATGTCTGTGAGGGTAAGAGAAGTACATTAGATATAACTCAAAAACAAAGAAATGGGCTTGAATTCCAGCTTTGTGTTGCATTAAATGTGAGGTTGTGGATGAAGAGATCACACATCTGTATATTTAAGATCCTCCTCTGTAAAAGGGAATAATAATGCTTTCTCCACATCATTGCTGGGAAGACCAAACGCCATAAAGCATGTGGGTGACTTGTGCACACTTTTGGCATGTTTATTATTTAATCCTCACCCAAGGATATGTTTATTGATTTGAGAAAGAGAGGAAGAGATGGTGGGGGCGGAGAGAGAGATAGAGATGTGAGAAACATCTATGGGTTGCCTCCTGTATGCAGTCCTGACCAGGATGGAACCTGCGACCTAGGTATGTGCCCTGAACCAGGATGGAACCCACAACTTTTTGGTGTAGGGGATAACACTCCAACTAACTGAGCCACCTGGCTCAGGTGAGTTTGGCATGTTTTATGAAGATAAAATGCCATGAAAACAGTGGTTTCAAAAAAAAATGTTTGTAACAAATGAATTATAGGTAAGTAATTCTAGGGGGAGTAGAGTAACAATAACTCTATTCACTCCTCTGGAACTGTAGCTCCTTTTAAATTATCCCAAAGATAATTTGTCACATATACTTAGGCATTTGTCATCTTAGAGTAAATGGCCTTCAGATCCAGGCACTAAAATGCTACTACTTTCTTTCACAGATGAAGGTGCAAAAGATATCAAAATGACAGGCTCTTTAGGACAATGCATTTTGATAGGAATTTTTGCCCTTCATCCGAGGAGAATTTGTATGAAAATAATCTAGACATTTTATACTATTAAGTTCTCAGTCTGGCTCCTTCCCTCCATTATCTTGCATGAAATGTATGCATCTTAACTGTTTCATTCCTCCAGCTCACAGTAGGCACTCAGTCCCTTTTGTAAATGGACAGTAGGCAGGGTTTTGGCTCTAGTGCCTGAGACCTGGAGTGAACAATGCTTACTTTTCAAGTTGTATTTCCTGACATATGTACAAGGAATTCATTCCCATGCTAACAATGGCTAACTATGATATCACTTTAATGTCTTGTTATAAACTTTTCATATTAAACTACCCTGTAACAAGAATATTTTCTCTCTTAGTCACAAATAGCCATTTTTTATGAGATATAGCTTATTTCTTTACTTTGCCTTATAGAATAGAAGAGAATGACTGAGTTGTTGTTTATTGGGTCAGGAGTATAGAAATAATTATTTTTAGTTGTCTTTCCTCTTCCTGATAAACACATCAAGGACAGATTTCTCGAGAATTTAATCCTATTTTTCATCTTCTAAGAATTTGGCCTTCTCTGGGATCTATTATACTTCCTTCTTCTTCTTAACTACTAATAACTCATAGATAAATCTTGTCTTTAGTTGCAGTAGCTTACCATAATCCTTATTTTCTGACCAATTTACTGTTTTGTCTTATGCATGATGACTTAAGCCATTAGTCTGAACAATCCTATAATGCACCATGAATGAGATTTTAGTACAAGAAAGGTGGAGCACTTCAGCTTCCTCTCCTTTCTCTCACCTTTTGTTCCTACTTTCATCCACACCTACTCATCTCTGGGCCCACTGATTACCATATATAGTAAATTTTATTTCTGCAATTTATAATTTCTCTCTGTTCTTCTTTTCATTTTCCTCTGACTTGCACTTGCTCAACTCCTGGAATTTTTTTTTTTTAAATATCCCTACTGGTTCTTTCCACTTCTGACTTCTTTAAGCAACATTACCTGTCATTGTCAGTGCCCTGATATTTAATTCCCTATCTCAAGCAAGCATCTAACTGGACTTGCTAGACTATTGAATTCTTGCTCTGTTACTTTGTTTTAATAGTATTATTCTGCCTATTTCTTTTACTGTATGCTGCCCCATATTATTTTTTGGAAGTAGGAAGCAAATAAATCATAAAACATTTGCTTTATACATCAAATATGTGAGCCAAAACACCCCTGAATTCTAACATAACCATCATAAACTCTATCAGTCAATGAAAAACAAAGAGAGCTTACCAACTTGTAGAAGGAAAAGGTTGAAGAATGGAATGTTCATGATACCACCCTCTTCTCCCTGCTGACATCAATAGACTGTTCCTTTATTTTTCTTTCCTCACTCCTTTCTTTAATTTAATTGTTGTTCAAGTACAGTTGTCTGCATTTTCCTCTACCACTCCCCTCCACCCCAGCCATCCCCACCTCCATCCCCTAATTCCACTCTCCCTCTGTTTTGTCTATGTGTCCTTTATAGTTGTTCCTGAAAACCCTTCCCCACTTTCCCCCCATTATACCCTCCCACCTCCCCTCTGGTTACTGTCAGATTGTTCTTAATTTCAATGTCTCTGGTTATATTTTCTTGCTTGTTTGTTTTGTTGATTAGGTTCCACTTATAGCTGAGATCATATGGTATTTGTCTTTCACCACCTGGCTTATTTCACTTAGCATAATGCTCTCCAATTCCATCCATGCTGTCACAAAGGGTAGGAGCTCCTTCTTTCTCTCTGCTGCTTAGAATTCTATTGTGTAAATGTACCATTATTTTTTGATCCATTCATTTATTGATGGACACCTAGGTTGCTTCCAGCACTTGGCTATTGTAAATTGTGCTGCTATGGACATTGCGGTGCATAGGTTCTTATGGATTGGTGTTTTCAAGGAGGCCATACAGAGGGCCCAGAGACATGAAAAGATGCTCAGCATAACTAGCCATCAGAGAGATGCAAATCAAAACCATAATGAGATACCACTTCACACTGGTCAGATTGGCCATCATAAACAAAACAACAAACAAGTGTTGGAGAGGATATGAAGAAAAGGGAACCCTTGTGTACTGTTGTTTTTTCTTTTTTCTTTTCAAATAAAGCAACCTACAATCAGGCCTTTTCTTTCAGGACAGAAAAAAAATTGCAGTGGTTAGTATAACAAAATCTCATGACAAGGAAATAATAAAAAAACCACAAAATTTATTATAATATGGTAATGCATTTGTATACTGTGTATGTATATTAGCTAAATGTTATTAATTGGGAGTAATTAGAGAGGACTCCTTCCCACTTGGATTTCAAAACTTTTAGATAATGGAAGAATTTCAAAGAAATAAAATTTTATCATTATAAATACGTGCACTAACACAAACTATTGGTAATTTGCTGGCAAAATGATTTCTTGCTAGACTTGATTTAATAATTAAGGCATTCCTTATATTTAAATGTTTCTTTAAATGGTAAAAATGATTAATAAGATGAAATATTTTCTGCAAATTGTAGTCTAGAAAGCAAATGGATAAAAATTCTGCACAAGCACACCAACAGGGACAAAAGCTTGAGAAAGGCATCAGCCACAGTGAGGAGCAGGCAAAGTTCTAGGAAGAACCCCAGAAAAATGACCCAACTTGCAGTGTGACACACAGCTTGCATTATATATGTTTCATTTCAGTCACAACTTTGTCTTGTGTATTGAAGTATTATGGGAAGCTTTAGAAAAGAGTGGGAAAGGACCTCAAAACCTTCTAAGGTTTCTAGATGAGAAAACTTTTCAGATGAGCCCTAAAAATGGAGAAAACTAAAGAAGGGCAAGAAAGAATTTCAAGTAAATAAAAAACTCAAAGATAAATAAATGAAGAAAATAAAGGTGTGAATTGTTAGGTTTTTGAGGGAGCACACACTCACCCCCTCTCTCCTTCACATTTTCCTCTCCCTTAAGGCTGCTGGTGAGCCAGTCACTTACTTACCCCCTCACTGACAAACTCTCCTTCCTGCAGCCCCTCCACCACTGCTGCCCCTCATTTCTGCCTCTTTCCCCTATCCTCTCAACTCTGTACCACAGAGATCAACTTAGCTTTCTTCTTTTCAGCTTTTTACTTTTTTTTTCTTTTTTCAGGCCCAGAATTCCTCTGCTCATTTTTAAAATACATCTGAATTTTCCTAAAATCCATTTTGTAGAAAATCATGCACCTTAAATTGCAGGGGCTGATAAATCAAGCTGGAAAAGATAACTTTGTTCTGGGGGGGTAGTATGGATGGTGGCCAGAACATCACTAATCCTTTTCTGCCTTCCTCCCTCCTTTCCTATCTTCCTTTTATTTATGTTTATGTTAACCATGCCATAAAGTTCTCCTCATCAGTCATTGCAAATTCTCTCTCTTTCACACACACACACGCACACCCCCCTAATATCATGTGGCTTCTAGAAGTTACAATTATTTCCATGATAGCACAATTCCTTAAGGGAATGCATGTAAATACCCTTAGATGCCTGGGAAGATATATGATCAGGTGTAGTCTATTTATAACCTTTTAACTATCTTTTGTAAAGGGAAATTGAGGGATAAATGTCTTCCTAGAGAACTGACATAACACTATCAGCACCTCCCACTCAGAATCTCTGTGCATTTATCTGCCCAAGGGTGTGTGCTTACCAGTTGTCAACACTCCTAGTTTCCAGCTGCCACTAGATGTCCCTCCTAGACAATACTGAAATGCAATCCCATTTTCCATGCATCCTGGGGTCACTGAAGTGTAAATGGATAGATGCTCAGGTGCACCTGCCCAGCCTCACAACTGTTAACAGGTTACAGGGTACTATTTTTTACCTGGCATTGGTTCTGTCTATGGTTAAATCTCTGTGGCTCTGATGGGGGTTGAGGATGTTGTTTATTCATACTGAACCAGATATGGCTTCCTGGTGGTATTTCTTTAAGAAATAGTTATGGGCACCTTATTTCAGTCTTCTTATGCCCTTCAGGTGCCTTATGTCTAAACTTCATTATTCATCCTGGCTTCCCAGTCACCATAACTCCCTTTATCCTATGCTGGCTTGATTTAATCAATGAGAAAACTTTGATGTGTTTCCAAGTAATAATATAGCTCATTTTGTAGTCCAATAGTTTATTGAGTGTTGTGGCAGACATCCCATGGTGACTCCTAATGAATCACACCCTGTGTCATCCTTCCCCCTTGTGTGCTATGGAAATTGTGCCTTTCCTCTAACCAATACAATATGGCAAATGTGACAGGATGTCACATCCATGTTTATGTTACATTATATGGCAAAAACAAAAGGCTCCTAACTGTTGACTTTGAGTTAATTAAAAGGGAGATTATCTTGGGTGAGCCTGACCTAATCAGAATAGCTCTTTTAAAGAGGATTCAGGCCTTCCCTGAAGTTAGGGACTTCAAGTAGCATAGACTCTTGTTCTCTCACTCTCTTGCTAGTTTTGACAAATCAAGATGCCATGAAATCTGTAGTTGTAAGGACCTAATCTCTGCCACAAACCTGAGGAGCTTAACAATGATGTTTTGCCTGCTCAAAACTCTAATGCAAATGGAGTCTAGCCAACATCTTGATCTGAGCCTTGTGAAATTCTGAGTTCAAGACCCAGATAATCTATGCCCAGACTGGTCTCTGAGCCTGAGCCTCTTTATAATTGTTTTATGGATTATACAGCTTTTTTTTCTTTTTGGTAGCAACACCTGATTTCAACAATAAACTGATGGTTTTCTTCATAGTTTGCAGAACATAGTTTGCATAGTTTGGCTATGCCAGTCACACTCCAGGTTATGGATGAGGGTCAGGTTTTCTTGTTTTGGGACAACTATATTGCTGTGTTCTTCTCAAACTGACCAGCAATATTGCAGAAGAGCAAGAAAACCCATGGATGTTTCCTAACATCTTCACTCAGAGGTGGCACTAGGTCACTTTTGCCCACATTCCATTTCTCAGAGTGCTATGGACTGGATTATCCCTTCTCTTCCATTCACATGTTGAAGCCCTAAAGCCCAATATGATGGCATTGCAGATGGGGCCTTTGGGAGGTGATTAGTTCATGAGGGTTGAGCCCTTAAGTTCAGATAAACGTCTTTATAAGAGTAGCCACAATTTCGCTCTCTCTCTGATGTGTAAGAACACAGCAAAAAGGCAGCAATCTTCAAGCCAGGAAGTAGGCCCTTACTAGAACCTAACCATATTGGCATCCTGATGTCAGTCTTCCAGCATCTGGAGACATGAGAAATAAATTTCTGTTGTTTAAGTCACCTGTCTATGATATTTTGTTGTGGCCCCCTAAGCAAACTAAGACACAAAGCAAGCCACATGGCCAATCTCAAGTTAAGCAGACAGACAAGTATAAGAGGTCTATCCAGAAAAAGTCTAACCATTGTTCATATAATGAGAATGGTTTGTACGATATTGATGTAACCTGGCAGCCAAGGAGAGTGGACTGGAATGTGCATGTGTGAACAACGATGACTTCACTGTACTAGTCAGTGGGGGCAGTAGATGCTCTTGAGTGAGCATGTATAGTGTATGGCTGTTGCATTGAAACTGACTGAGTGAGTAGAGCAACAAATCTGCATCAAATTTTGCATTAAGCTTGAACGTTCCTCCATGGAAATTGTTCGAAATATTCAGAAGGCTCCAACTATGGGCAACTGGTGATTGGCAGCTTCATCACAACAATGTACCCACTCATGCATCATGTCTCATGAAGTTTTTTGGTAAAAATTCAAAGCACCTAGGTGACTCAGTCCCCCTACAGCCCAGATTTGGCATCCTGCAACTTCTGGCTTTTCCCAAAACTAAAATCACCTTTGAAATGGAAGAGATTTCAGACCATTGATGAGATTCAAGAAAATACAACAGGGCAGCTATTGGCTATTGAGAGAACTGCTTGAGGTTCAAAGGTGCCTACTTTGAAGGGGACCAAGGCATCATCGTCTTATGTGCAATGTTTCTTGTATCTTGTATCTTCTTCAATAAATGCCTCTATTTTTCATAGCAAATGGCTGGATACTTTCTGGACAGCCCTTGTATTCCATCCCACAGGTGTGGGAGAAGTGTATGTTTGTGTGTGGGGGGGGGTGTATAATTTTTTTTAAGTTAGGAGTTTATTTCTTACATCCTAGCAATATTACAAGTATCAAGATCATGCATCAGTCCTTGTCTTACTACTTATTACTATTGTTATAACTTTATAGTTACCTGTACCATCATCATTTCAGAGTCTGTTTAATTGGTAGATTACATAATCTTGATCAAGGAAGCAAAGCCAAAGTCTTAAACAGATAAAGAAGATAAGACAGTCTCTCGGTAATCCTGTGATATGAATTGATATCTAAAGAAGGTTAGGGAAAAATGAGACAAAACAAACCATAAGCTCCAGCTTTATAGTTTGTAATGTATAAGCTACTTTGCTGAGTTTTGCTTCAAGTTAGGGAACATGCATAAGTTTATGTTTCTGGTTAAAAATTTAAGAAATAAATAGGGTCTTTTCCAAACTATGAAAATATTACTAGGATATCATTCCCTCAGAACTCTTCAAAATTTTTGCCTAATTCCTGATTTGATGGACCCTTCCTCATCAGGATGAAAATACATGTTTGACACATATGTGGTGATGATTTCCATTCCAGTTGAGTATAGCTGTATACTGGAGCTGAAATCTCAAATCCTGCCTAGTAGTCCTCCTTACTCTAGAAAGCCAAAAACATGATTCAGTCTCAGAATGAAGTTATTTGAAGAAACATACCTTTTTTTTTAGCTTTTGCTTCTCTAGGACATTGGATAGTCCTATGATAACCTTTGGTCACAGAAACTTGTTTTGGAAAAGGGAACCCTCATACACTGTTGCTGGAATTGTAAACTGGTGCAGTCACTACAGAAAAAAAATATGGAGATTTCTCAAAAAATTAAAAATAGAGCTGCCATACAATCCAGAAATTCCACTTCTGGGTATTTATCTTAAGACACCATAAATGTGTATCAAACCATTTTCCCATGTATCATCTGAACACCTCTCAGGTGGTCCTATTCAATTTTCTTCAATGTACTGGCCCTATTTATACCCCTATTAGACTCCATGACTCACCTACTTTTCCCTTATGTAGATTAAAATCTCCTATCTTGTAGGAAAAGAGCATCCTTGCATTCAAAGCAGGGCAGAGATAGGGAACATAAAGGGCAATGGGCATTTAATTAATTTTTTAAGAGTTTTTATTTATTTATTTTTAGAGAAAGGGGAAGGGAAGGGGAAAGAGAGGAAGAGGAACATCAGTGTGTAGTTGAGTCTTGGCACCTCCCACATTGGGGACCTGGCCCGCCAGCCAGGCATATGCCCTAAGTGGGAATTGAACTGATGAGCTTTTGGTTCACAGGCCAGCTCTCAATCCAGTGAGCCACACCAGCCAGGGCAGCACTTAATTATTTTAGTTGACTTGGGGTAAAGGGAAGTCTGTGAACACATGTGTATAGTTTCCAGTTCTCAGAACAGAGTTTTAAGGCCTAATTGGCCATTTCTTAAAATCTTCAAAACCAAATTCTGGAAGAGACTTTAAGTCATCTAGTCAGATCCCCATTGTATGTCTAAATATGCTCTGCTACACATCAGATAAGAAAATGATTCTTAAACATCACCAATAACCCAGGACTAGATGAAGAGACATTTGGAATCAGATTGTTACATTATGTTTGGTTTGTTCAAAAGCAATTTCCAGTATATATTCAGAGCTGATATCTCAATATAACTTCTACCCCAGACTTCTAAAATATTCCTTAAGAATGTATTCTAATTTTTTTTCTACTGACAGTCCTTTAAATATAACTCATGCATATTATTATATCAAATAAATACCACTTCAAATACTCCCATGTGATAGGGACTCAGGTATCCTCATTTTCTTGGTGGTCTTACACCAAAGCAATATTTATCTTTAACGTTCATTGTTTTCCTGAGACTCTGGTGGTTTAGCAAGCAGTGTAAAAGAGGATCCATTAAAGTCCTGTTCCCCCAAACTATATTCCTATTAATTCAGTCTAAACTTCAATAGTATTTTGGGAAGGAGAATAGCATGGTTTTGTAGGGGTTCTAAGTTGGAACTGAAGTACCTGGGTTCATAGCCAGACTTAACCACTTTCTAGGTACATGTCTGGTTTCTTCATCAATAAATCTGTAAGATGCCAATTTGATGGGTTTTGCAAGATTCCAATGAGACAATGTTCACAAAGGCATCTATAATATCTGTCACACAATAAGAGCTCAGCTAATATTAATTATTATCACTGTTATTCTAAAAATTTCCCAGCATATTACTTTCAACATTTTAAAATACTGTTATTTCTTTTTTACCATGTCACTAATGGTTAATCCCACTTAGTCAGTGAATCCCAAGCCAAAGTAAACCAAAGATCTCTCTTCCACACTGTCCCTTGACATCAAAGGAAACTACTCAGACTAGGAGATTACCTTTGCATAGCTAAAACTTGATCTCTGTGGATAAAATAGCATAAAGAACAAACTAACAATAACCAGAGGGGAGATGGGAAGGAATAATGGGGGAAGGGGGAAGGGGGAAGGGTCATCAAGGAACATGTATAAAGTACACATGGACAAAGCCAAAGGTGGGTAGGATTGAGGGTGGGAAATGGGATGTCTGTAGTAGGGGGAGTAGTAGAGGGGAAATGGAGACAACTGTACTTCAACAACAGCGAAAAAAAGAAAGAAAATCCAGTTTTACACAGATACATAGTTGAAAAAGGGTGGATGATTTCAATATCTTCTCACGTAATTGTGAATATTCTTTGTTACATCAAAACTAAAAAAGAGGTAGGTTCTTAAAGGTAAGTAGCCATGTTAACTTTGAAACTGTCTCAGTGAATTTTTTGTGCTCTGTAAGATTTAAAATCTATTGGTTCATCTTGAAAAAAAACAGCAGCAATAATACCATTTATTGAATGTTTTTTATGTGCCACACATTGATTTCTCTCTCTCTCTCTCTCTCTCTCTCTCACACACACTCACACACACACAATAACAATCACATTATCTTGTTCCTAGTCTTCCCATCAACAATTTCAGAATAATTATTGTAATAGTGATAGTAACAGCAGCAGTTGCTCCACTTCCTGAGTCACAGAGATATTGCAGGGATAAAAAGACAATATCTGGGTATGTCTTCCTAGGATCTGCCATATTTGTCAGCAGGATTTGCAATGACAATTGGAACTGCTTCACAGGCAATTTCTTCCCCATGGAAAGCACCCCCACAAAGTCCATTTCAAATATCAGCTCAGCTTCCCTTTGGCAAATATATCACACTCTTAGCATTTCTATAGAATTTTAATGCCACAAAGTGCTTTTATAAACATTAGCTCATTTAAACCTCACTAAAACCCTAAAACAAAGAATCTTTAAAGAGCTAAACAGCTGGGGCAAAGCCTGCAAGATCTCTAGTCAGGTGGAGAATTAAGACTTGAATTCATATCCTTATCCTCTTCTGTCTATGTTTCTCACCATACCAACTGCCTTCCTAGAGTCTTGGCCTAGAAGTCATGTGGCCTAACTATTGTACTTGTCTCTACCACTCAGTCTGATTGTGGCTATGAGAAAGTCAAGTGACCCCTTTTAGTATCTGCATCTAGTTCTGAAATGATCAACATAAACCCATCCCACAGAGTTGGCGTTAAATGTGACCTTACAGATAAAAGCACTCTGCAGACTTGCAAGTGTTTACCAGAAATGCAAGGGTGTTCCCAACACAGGTATGGAATATAAGTGTAATGTTTTCCAGAGATTTATGGCTGAATTTGATACTGTCAGAGTAGTAGTTATTCGATAATTATTGCTTTCTATAGTTTGACTCACCATTTCAAAGTGCATGCCTAATAAGATTATAGAGACAATTTATAGCCATTGATAAATGTGTAAGATCTGAATTTATTGTTTGGTTTGGAAAGTCTTTTCAATATCTCTTAGTTAGTTGTATTCATCCTAATTTCTTCTCCACACTCTTGTAGATGAAGAAAAGCCAATAAAATAAGAACACTGATTTGCCTCCTTAGAAATAAATCTTTAATAAGTATATGAAGTTGTCTCGTTGGGGTAGATGGTTAGTACTGTTTTGTGTTTCCTTCATGTTATACCCAAGCCTAATAAGGCATTTTATGTTTTGAACTTCATTGTTGATCTTGAGTATAGAAAAAATATAACCATAGAATTAATGTAAATTAGTTTTAAATTATAAAGTGTATTTATAAGATATTTTATATTATGATTTTTATTGTTTCAAAGATTGCTTTCTAGTTAAATAGGGCTTGTTTGGGAACCTCAGTCTTAAAGCAGGAGTTAGCATATGTCTTCCTCTGTAAGATCAATTTATGCAAGAGTTTTATATACTGGAGAAAAAAAAACTAAACAGCTACTGTTTTGCTCAATAGGTTTAGTCAAGTTCATCTGTACAATAGGATTTATAGTGAATAAAATAAAAAAATATTTTAATAGTGTTTTGCAATTTAAAATGCTTTTACCATGCATAAAATTATCCACACACAAACACACACATGGACGCGTATCAGAAAAAAATTTAAAAATATCATAGTGCAAGAAATGGCTGGCTGTATTTGACTTATATGGCAGTGACATTGGTAAACTGCTTAATATTTGTCCATTGTACATCTCGCTTCCTAAATCACAGTAATTGAGGTAAAACTTTAAATAATTCTTACTAATTCCACCAATCCCATTAAAATTCATAAGGCAGGATTTCAAGATCTATTAGAATAGCAATAATCAATTACAGCTAACCACATATTACAGAGAAAAAATGTGCTTGTTAGTCATTTTTCTAGGTCTTTCTCTTTCTTTACTATCAATATATTCTTTTCCAGTATAATCCATCCCATGGAATTAGAGTTAATCAGTTTAACACTTCCCACAGATTACAGCATCAATAAAGAGTTAGTAGAAAGTCAGTGCATTTGCCAATACATGTTTTCTTTAATAACTAAGCTAGAAATGTAATGGAATGTACACACAATAAGGCAGAAAACAACTACTTTTAAATAAAATCAAGAGTGAAACATGTCTTTAAAAGAGTTATCCTGCTTTTCTTTGTTTTGATAAATTGAAATCTCTAATTTCATAAATAATTTTCTCTCAACCCTCACAGTGTTTGGAACTACCATCAATGCTATCTCTTTCTTCTTTCATTCTAAGATTTGTGAATCAAGAAAGTTTCCTACTGGCTGTTTCTGCATCTTCAGTATCTAGTCATTCACTAGCTCCTTTACAATATAGCTTCCACTTTTTTCTCTCATTAAAATCACTAGCTTTTACATGGCCACAAAAGGTTCCTTTAGGCCAAAAGCCATGATATATTTTCTATTCTTTCTCTTGAATCTCTACAGAGTTCTAATTTATTTTTTACTTTTTCTTCGTAAGAATTATCTACTTGCTTAGCTTCCTTAGTACTACATTCTCATTATACTCCTACCATCTTTTGACGTACTTCTAGACTTCTGGGCTGGTCCCTGTTCCCCAAATATACAATTCCAACAAAAATCAATTTTTAGTTTCCTACTTACAAAAGTCTGTAAACTCTTCCTTTGAAATTTTAGTCATCTATTAATTTTTTTCACTGGGCAATCACTTATTAATCTTCTAACATGATTGAAGTGGTGCATTAAAACCTGTGGGATATAAAGATGAAAGTTGCCATAAAAGAAACTAATTATCAAATTACTACCAACCTCATTTGTTGGGAACTGCCCTGCCTGGTTTCAGGAGCTGCAACCCCACCAGGGCTAGGGCTGAGTCAGCAACCTTGGAACCATAAGCCACTAGGAAGATGAGGCTTATCTCCCTGGCAGGGGTGCTGCTTCTGCTCCTTTTTCTTCATGCTGCCTGTCACATTGCCTGGTCCCCAGTGCTTGATCGGTTAGCCAACGATGGGTAAGATTCCCCGAGAATGACCTAAGAGAGGCATAATCACCTGAAGGCCCCAGGAAAGGACTTGGGGGGCTACAGCAAGAAGGGGGTGATGGACCCTCAGCTTTGACATAGCCTGAGTGCTCATCATTCTGTCTTCGAGAAGTCTCCTAATCTCTTGGCTGTGTACTCGCCCTGCCTGATTTAAGCCTGAAACAATGCTGGTGGTGGGTGTAGCTCTATGTTGGAAAGGGCAGGTTCCCTAGGGCAATAGGGCCTAAGAAAGAATATGTAAAATCCTGTGAAAACTGCTTTGTTTAGAATGCTCTCAATTAAATAAGGGTCCAAGCAAGAAGTGAGTTTGTTCCTCAAAGTTTTATAGCTCTTTAGCTATCTGACCCTGATTCAAAATTGGCCCTCAGAGTTCTTTGAGTGTTATCTATTGTTTGATCCTTACTGCCTGATAATGATTAATGAGCTTTACCTGTATTCTTGTGCTAAAGGAACCTAATAAAAGCCCATTGAGGAAAAGGCTCTTGGCCCTTCTTTGAGAGATTGACCACCTTTCCTCCCCAAGCTGATTATGTCTTGGTAGACTTATTCTCATCTGTTGGGGCTGGGGAGCTGGGGCGGGGGTGGGGGAGGGAACTGTGGGCGGAGACCCCTACACTCATTATATTTTTTCAAGTGTAAATATATTACTCTCTTTCTTGCCTGAGTACCAGGGTACTTCATCCCAAGGCATCATTGTTGTAGCTTCACACTTAAAATATACCTAAGGATGAATTCATTCTTTTTCTTCCAACTTGCTTAATGTTCTGAACTCTATTCTTTGTGAGATACGTTGCTTCCCCTGCCACTAAAACTCAACACATTTAAGTCAATGTTGACTATTTTTCTCATATTACCAACATAATTAAGTAGTTAGTAATTCCTATCAGTTGTTTCTGATCATGACTGTTGCGTTTATTTCCTTCTTTTTAATCTTAGTGCTATCCCTCTATTCAAATCCCCTTGCACTAAGTCCCTGCAATTTAATTTTCTTGAAGTATCTAACAGTTGTGCCCAAACTCTGCTTACCCCTTACCTCCAATCTATTTTATTTTATGTTGTTAAAATTATCTAGAAAATACTAATTAGAATCAGTTTCTCCAAATCTTAATGATTTTCCACTGCTTAAAAAATCAGAAATTTTGGTGGAGACACCATAAGCTAGCCCTAAACTTTTAGCTCCCAGTTTGCCAGACTCGACTCCAACTTTTTTTACATAAACTTGAAACTCTTAATTTGAAGGCATTTTGAATCCTATTATTAAAATTGTAGTCTTAGATCCTTTCCACCTGCTGAGTCCCATATTTGCAATATGGCTCTTTTCTTTCTCCCTCATTGATTATACTATCTTGTCAAGATACATCAACAACTTGTCTCTAACCAATTAGTACATACATATATCATTTATTGCCAAATTTACTTTCGGTATTTTAATAATCATCAGCCTTTGATTCTGTCCCATAACTGATGTCACATATGACTTATTCTGCTCACCATTTATTTGGCACTGCATTCATAGATTCTCAAATAATTCTCATATTACCATTTAAAAAATGTGGGCTATACTTCCAGTCAATATGGAGGTGTGGGTAAACATGGCTCATCTCCCCACACAACCAAATCAAAATTACAACTAAACTATACAACAACCATCACTCAGAACTGTCACAAATTGAGTTGAACAACCACAGAGGTCTGATAATCATAGAACTAAAGAAACCACATCCACCTAGGCAGGAAATGAATAGATAAGGAGACATGGAGATGCAGATTGTGTTGGTCCCATATCCACTCGTGGATAAAAATTCAGAAAAGATAGCTCAGGAACGAGGAATCCGAGTCCCACAGCAGGCCCCCCAGGTCAGATTTCCAGTGCCAGGAATATAAGCCCCCATAACTTCTGGCTGTAAAAACCAGTGGGGTTGTATTCTAAAATAACTACTGGAATCTCATGGAGTTCCTTTTAAAGGGGCAGCATACAGGTGTATTCAGACTTACTCCCTCTGAGCTCCAGCACTGGGTTGCAGCTTAAATGACCCCAGCAGCACATAGGAAGAAAATGAAGTGTCTAGCATCAGGACCAGAGCTAGGATACAGCTTTCTACCAGACAGAAAGGCAGGTAGGAGCCACTGTTTTTTTTTCTGAGCCCTCCTTGGCCCAGAGCCATGGAGCTTGCAGACAGGGGCCATAACTGAGACTCCGTCAACATGGTGAACACTGTTAGCCCTGCCCAGATGAATCCCCAAGGCTCTGCCTCACCAAACATAATGGGCCCACCTAGACTGTTACCAATGGCTTTTCCATATGAATGGCTGGTGTCTCCCCAGGCTTCATATCTTCCAAAATCCACTCAAATAAACAACAGCAAGAATCAAGGACTCCCAGCCCCCATACCACTTGCTAAGCTGGTGCTAGCAGCAGCCAGCTTTGGACCAGAGTTTGGCTTTACCTCAGAGCTTCCAAGCCCAGTAGAAGTAAAAGTATCTGCTGATTACTTGGTAACTTATGCAAGGTGTCCTCAGGTAGAAAACAGGTGGTGACTGACCCTGACCTAACCACCCAGGACACCCCAGAGCCTACACAGTCACTAGACACCTGTAGACCATGTCAGAGCAACACCACCCTGCACCTGCACAGCTGATCCTCCACAAAGGGAAGAGGTTGGTGGCCAGTGGTCACAGCCAGTCCTTGCAGCTGACTGGCCTGGATAAATCCCTCCCATTGAACTGCCAATAGCAATCAAACCTCAACTACAAGAGAAGGGTTTACTCAGTCCACACAAAGAGCACACCTTGGGTACCCAGCTTGGGGGATAGAGGAGGCTGTGCCACTGGAACCTACAGGACACCTACTACATTAACCCACACTACTAAGACAGGCAGTCATAGCAGCTCTATATAATACATAGGAAGGAATGCAGGGAGGCTGACAAAATGAGGAGACAAAGAAACATGTCCCAAATGAAAGAACACATCAAAACTTCAGAAAAAAGAACTAAAGAAAATGGAGATAAGCAATC